>RJWK010038426.1:0-20810 GCA_004363435.1 Platanista minor | reverse complement strand
AAAAATTAAAGACAAAGAAAAATTATTGAAAGCAGCAAGGGAAAAACAACAAATAACATACAAGGGAACCCCTATAAGGTTAACAGCTGATTTCTCAGCAAAAACTCTACAAGCCAGAAGGGAGTGGCATGATAAACTTAAAGTGATGAAAGGGAAGAACCTACAACCAAGATTACTCTACCCGTCAAGGATCTCATTCAGATTCGATGGAGAAATCAAAAGCTTTACAGACAAGCAAAAACTAAGAGAATTCAGCACCACCAAACCAGCTCTACAACAAATGCTAAAGGAACTTCTCTAAGTGGGAAACACAAGAGAAGAAAAGGACCTACAAATATAAACCCAAAACAATTAAGAAAATCGTCATAGGAACATACGTATCGATAATTACCTTAAATGTGAATGGATTAAATGCTCCTACAAAAGGACGTAGGCTTACTGAATGGATACAAAAACAAGACCCATATATATGCTGTCTATGAGAGACCCACTTCAGACCTAGGGACACGTACAGACTGAAAGTGAGGGGATGGAAAAAGATATTCCATGCAAATGGAAATCAAAAGAAAGCTGGAGTAGCAATACTCATGTCAGATAAGATAGATTTTAAAATAAAGAATGTTACAAGCGACAAGGAAGGACATTACATAATGATCAAGGGATCAATCGAAGAAGAACATATAACAATTATAAATACATATGCACCCAACATAGGAGCACCTCAATACATAAGGCAACTGCTAACAGCTCTAAAAGAGAAAATCAACAGTAACACAATAATAGTGGGGGACTTTAACACCTCACTCACACCAATGGACAGATGATCCAAAATGAAAATAAATAAGGGAACAGAAGCTTTAAATGACACAATAGACCTGATAGATTTAATTGATATTTATAGGACATTCCATCTAAAAACAGCAGATTACCCTTTCTTCTCAAGTGCGCACGGAACATTCTCCAGGATAGATCACATCTTGGGTCACAAATCGAGCCTCAGTAAATTTAAGGAAATTGAAATCATATCAAGTATATTTTGCGACCACAACGCTATGAGACTAGATATCAATTACAGGAGAAAAATCTGTGAAAAATACAAACACATGGAGGCTAAACAATATGTTACTAAATAACCAAGAGATCATTGAAGAAATCAACGAGGAAATTAAAAAATACCTACAGACAAATGACAATGAAAACACGACGATCCAAAACCTATGGGATGCAGCAAAAGCAGTTCTAAGAGGGAAATTTATAGCTATACAAGCATACTTCAAAATACAAGAAAAATCTCAAATAAACAATCTGACCTTAAACCTAAAGGAACTAGAGAAAGAAGAACAAACAAAACCCAAAGTTAGCAGAAGGAAAGAAATCAACAAGATCAGAGCAGAAATAAATGAAATAGAAACAAAGAAAACAATAACAAAGATCAATAAAACTAAAAGCTGGTTCTTTGAGAAGATAAACGGAATTGATAAACCATTAGCCAGACTCATCAAGAAAAAGAGGGAGAGGACTCAAATCAATAAAATTAGAAATGAAAAAGGAGAAGTTACAACAGACACCGCAGAAATACAAAGCATCCTAAGAGATTAATACAAGCAATTCTATGCCAATAAAATGGACAACGTGGAAAAATGGAAAAATTCATAGAAAGGTATAACCTTCCAAGACTGAACCAGGAAGAAACAGAAAAAATGAACACACCAATCACAAGTAATGAAATTGAAACTGTGATTAAAAGTCTTCCAATAAACAAAATTCCAGGACCAGATGGCTTCACAGGTGAATTCTATCAAACATTTAGAGAAGAGCTAACACCCATCCTTCTCAAACTCTTCCAAAAAATTGCAGAGGAAGGAACACTCCCAAACTCATTCTGTGAGGCCACCATCACCCTGATACCATAATCAGACAAAGATATTACAAAAAAAGAAAATTACAGACCAATATTACTGATGAATATACATGCAAAAATCCTCAACAAAATACTAGCAAAGAGAACCCAACAACACATAAAGAGGATCATACACCATGACCAAGTGGGATTTATCCCAGGGATGCAAGGATTCATCAATATACACAAATCAATCAATGTGATACACCATATTAACAAATTGAATAAAAAACATGTGATCATCTCATTAGATGCAGAAAAAGCTTTTGACAAAATTCAACACCCGTTTATGATAAAAACTCTACAGAAAGTGGGCATAGAGGAAACCTACTTCAACATAATAAAGGTCATATACGACAAACCCACAGCAAACATCATTCTCAATGGTGAAAAACTGAAAGCATTTCCTCTAAGATCAGGAAAAGACAAGGATGTCCACTCTCACCACTATTATTCAACGTAGTTTTGGAAGTCCTAGCCACGGCAATCAGAGAAGGAAAAGAAATAAAAGGAATCCAAATTGGAAAAGAAGAAGTAAAGCTGTCACTGTTTGCAGATGACATGATACTATACATAGAGGATCCTAAAGATGCCACCGGAAAACTACTAGAGCTAATCAATGAATTTGGTAAAGTAGCAGGATACAAAGTTAATGCACAGAAATCTCTTGCATTCCTATACACTAATGATGAAAAATTTGAAAGAGAAATTAAGGAAACATTCCCATTTACCATTGCAACAAAAAGAATAAAATACCTAGGAATAAACCTACCTAGGGAGACAAAAGACCTGTATGCAGAAAACTATAAGACACTGAGAAAGGAAATTAAAGATGATACCAATACCATGTTCTTTGATTGGAAGAATCAATATTGTGGAAATGACTATACTACCCAAAGCAATCTACAGATTCAATGCAATCCCTATCAAATTACCAGTGGCAATTTTTATAGAACTAGAACAAAAAATCTTAAAATTTGTATGGAAACACAAAAGATTCCAAATAGCCAAAGCAATCTTGAGGGAAAAAAACGGAGCTGGAGGTATCAGACTCCCTGACTTCGGACTATACTACAAAGCTACAGTAATCTAGACAATACGGTACTGGTACAAAAACAGAAATTAGATCAATGGAACAGGATAGAAAGCCCAGAGATAAACCCACGCACCTATGGTAAGGTAATCTATGCCAAAGGAGGCAAGGATATACAATGCAGAAAGAGAGTCTCTTCAATAAGTGGTGCTGGGAAAACTGGACAGCTACATGCAAAAGAATGAAATTAGAATACTCCCTAACACCATACACAAAGATAAACGCAAAATGTATTAAAGACCTAAATGTAAGGCCAGACACTATAAAACTCTTAGAGGAAAACATAGGAAGAACACTCTTTGACATAAATCACAGCAAGATCTTTTTTGACCCACCTCCTAGAGTAATGGAAATAAAAACAAAAATAACCAATTGGGACCTAAGGAAACTTAAAAGCTTTTGCACAGCAAAGGAAACTAGAAACAAAACGGAAAGGCAACCTTCAGAGTGGGAGAAAATATTTGCAAATGAATCGACAGATAAAGGATTAATCTCCAAAATATATAAACAGCTCAAGCCGCTCAATATTAAAAAAACAAACAACGCAGTCAAAAAATGGGCAGACGACCTAAATAGACATTTCTCCAAAGAAGACATACAGATGGCCAAGAGGCAAATGAAAAGCTGCTCAACATTACTAATTATTAGATAATGTAAATCAAAATACAATGAGGTATCACCCTCCACCGGTTAGAATGGTATCATCAGAAAATCTACAAACAACGAATGCTAGAGAGGGTGCAGAGAAACGGGAACCTTCTTGCACTGTTGGTGGGAATGTAAATTGATACAGCCACTATGGAGAACATTATGGAGGTTCCTTAAAAAACTAAAAATAGAACTACCATATGACCCAGCAATCCCACTACTGGGCATATACCCTGAGAAAACTGTAATTCAAAAAGACACACGCACCCCAATGTTCACTGCAACACTATTTACAATAGCCAGGTCACGGAAGCAACCTAAATGCCCATCGACAAACAACTGGATAAAGAAGATGTAGTACAAATATACAATGGAATATTATTCAGCCATAAAAAGAAACAAAATTGGGTCATTTATAGAGACGTGGATGGACCTAGAGACTGTCATACAGAGTAAAGTAAGTCAGAAAGAGTAAAACAAATATCATATATTAACACATATATGTGGAACCTAGAAAAATTGTACCGATGAACCAGTCTGCAAGGCAGAAATAGAGACGCAGATGTAGAGAACAAACATATGGACACCAAGGGGGGAAGATGGGGTGTGGTGGTGGTGGTGGTGGTGTGATAAATTGGGAGATTGGGATTGACATGTATACACTAATGGGTAAAAGATCGATAACTAGTATTGAACATGGGAAAAATAAAGAAATGATTAAAAAAATAAAAAAAAACAAAATGGGGTACTTTGTAATTCAAGTCAATTCCATAAACATTTATCATGAGACTACAAGTCTTTACAGATCTACATAATTTATACTTGGTTTTCTAATTTATGATTACTTTGGTTTCTCTAGAATAGAAGGTCCTGGCCTTCAAATTGTTTAATCATCTAATGTGAATAAATCTTTTTGTGAATAAATAAAGTCACTATAGTTGATTAGAAAGTAGAAGAAAACAGAGTTATTATCTGTCACTAGATTCTAGGAATTTGCGTCTTTATATCAATGAAGATTTTTTTTCCAGGTGCCATGTATGTCAGTTATCAATTTATTGCCTCTCAGCTCCAAATCCACCCTTTCTTTATGTTCTCCAGTAATGGAGGTGGACTCTATAAATATTCCTCCTTGCCATCTGGTCCAATCGGAGACTTTACCACCAGAGGGTGCTGGAGGGACACGGAGAAGGAAGAGGTGTCTCCTCCTGGTCACGTACACTCATCTCATGGGGCTCCTGCAGTAGGTGGGGCTCTTTTCAGCAGTTTTGGTGACCAGCAGCAAGTGGCCCCTGACAGCTTCCGCCAGCACCATGCCCTGCGGCGGCTTCACAGCAGCCTGGTCACAGGAGGATGCCCATAAATGGTTTTTCCTTGCACACTCTCCTCTGGGGATTTCATAGGGAGGGCTGCCAGTGAGGCACCTTGCCTTGGATGGCTTGAGTGAGTTCTAAAATATGGCAGTGCCCTGATATCAGCATCCTCCAGCACTCCAGGAGGTGGACTCCTAGAGACCCCACCTGTGTGACACCTTGGGGGACTTCCCTGTCATCTTGTGAGCCACACTGCACCCTCTCCAACTAAGTCTGGATCTCAGCCCGGGGTGGGGGTGGCCTCTTGCTCAGTGCTCCATCTCAGTTCTAGGAGTGATGTCTGTTCTTTACAGTACCTGCTATTTCTGTATTTTTTAGGGTCTCTTTCTCTCTTGCGAGGCAATCTCCCATGACTCCAATCCCCTGTTAATGATTCTTTTTTTTTAAATATGGAACTCTTGGGCTTCCCTGGTGGCGCAGTGGTTGAGAGCCCGCCTGCCGATGCAGGGGACACGGGTTCGTGCCCCGGTCCGGGAAGATCCCACATGCCGCGGAGCGGCTGGGCCCGTGAGCCATGGCCGCTGGGCCTGCGCGTCCGGAGCCTGTGCTCCGCAACGGGAGAGGCCACAACAGTGAGAGACCCGCGTACCGCAAAAAAACAGAACAAAACAAAACAAACAAACAAAATACGGAACTCTTCACAAATCTGCATGTCATCCTTGCACAGGGACCACCCTAATCTTTTCTGTATTGTTCTAATTTTAATATATGTGCTGCTAAAGCAAGCACGATAATTCTTTACATTGCACTTTCCCACTTCAGATTACTGTGCAGTTTTTGTCTTTTTATTGGGCCCTAATACATCTTTAAATAAGCCATTCTCTTTCATTTGCATGGCAACATTATGAATCATTTTGTAATAGTTTCTATCTGCTACCAGATCTGCTCCATATATTATAAGTTAGGACCTAGTCCTTTTGAACCACCTTTTATATTTTCTTCCTTCAATAAGTTTCGGTTTAGATATTTTGGAAGTGACACATCTGTGATATCTTTGCCCAGTCTCTTTTAGAATGGTGTGGCTCCAGTGCTATGATATTTGAAAACTGGTGAAGACTTTTTGACATTTCATTTCATTGGAGGAAATTTGATGCTCCATTTGGTGGAATCCCTTTACTATAGGCATTCCCCAAATTATTTAAACTTGGAAAAAACATCCCTTGAATGCCAAAGGGAACATATTTGAGTTTTCCTGTCTCTTTAAAATTTGGTTTTATGTTATATAGACTTTCTTTTATGTTATATAGACTTTCTTTCATGTTATATAGACTTTTATGTTATATAGACTTTCTTCAAGTAGCTTCAAGGCAGTAAAGTGTATTTTCAGAGTAGAACCATTCACATGCCACTTAATTCCCTACATATATAAAAGTCTGACCTCTTGGGCATCTTAGGACCACATTTAGTCCATATTGTCTAACACCACAACATTGAGAAGGCATAAAAGGGAATCCAAGTGTCTAGACCAGATGGATGATAGAGAAGGGTACAAAAAACCTGTAGCAGTAAAAGCATTGTCATCATCTTTAAAAATTCATGGAGAAGTAGAGAAGTGTCACTAAATAAAAGATGGGTTCATTCTATCCTGATTTTCAAAGAGCAAGAAAGGAGATATATTCCAAAATAAAGCCAGTGCTTTGATGTCATTTCCAGCAAGGATTATTGAGCAAATAATATGAGACCCTTGGGGGAAAAAAAGTCAGTGGTCACCAAGATATAGTAGCTTGTATTCTCTAAAACTGAGCTTTGTCAAAAGAAATTCATCTCTGTTGCTGAAATACCATTAGATCACAATGATGATAATGATTAATAATAATAATAAAAACTAGTAGTATGTTTTGTAATAAGTATAAATGTAGAATCTAGCACATAGACTGAAATGCTCAATCATGCAAATATAGACTGGAGAAGGGGGTTATGATGGATTTTACCTGACTTCAAGCTCACAAGTTTTAAGTAACTGATTAGACTACTGAAAAATTCCGAAGGCAGCACTTAGTAGCACAAAAAGCCTGGGTTTTGGAGTCACATGGATGCAGTTTGAATCCCAGCTTCACCAGGTCTTTGCTTGGACAAGTGTCAAACTCTCTAAGCTTCAGCTTCCTAATCTATAAAATGGAGGTTATATTGTCTACCCCACAGAGTTGGTTTGATGAGTGAAGAGATTATTTCCAACATTTACCACCACATCTGGCACACAGAAGGCACTCACTCTACTAGTGAAGTGACTATTATTTGGAACTATATTGGTAGAAAGATGTGCTTTTCAAGTGGATAAACAGTCCCACTTGAAAATCTTTACTGGGTGAGACACGTCACTGTGTTAATTTCTGCCTACACATTAGAAGGGGAACATGAAAAAGTTATAGCATGTCCAAAGAAGGGCAACTGAAATGTTCAATTTCATATGATTCAAACACAGAATATAACTCAAAATTTTTATATGTTCTAGATATTGGACCAGGCATTGGGATGAGAAACATGACTTACATTTTATGCTTATCTCCAGGAACTCAGAGAACAGTAATAAAGCTAGGTACAGGCAATCAAGCTGCAATGGTATGAGCGTTTTAAAAGAAGAAATTTCTCATAATCCAAGAAATATTCCTGGCAAAGCGAATAGTACACAGGTAGAAGCTGGTGTATTCAGGGTGATGGCAAGTACTTGGAATGACTAGATGGCAGGGTGTGCTGAAGAGGGGTTATGCTGGAAACAGAGATGGGCATCCTTTCACAAAGGGCTTCCTCACTGGCCATGCTGGGGAGTCTGGGCTTGATTCCAGAGGCAACTGGAGAGTTTCAGTCTAGGGAACAGATTTCATTTTATTAGAAAGCCCACAGGCTGGCTGCAGTGTGGAGATGGGATAAAGGACTGGAAGCAGCGGATGAGCTGGGAGACGACAGCACCAACCTAAGTGGTAAGGGGAGCCTGAACTAAGGTGGTGGCTTTAGGAGTAGAGAAGGGAAATAGGTGAAGACAACATCGAGACTTTGGTTTAGATAAATCATAGTTCTAATGAAAAAGAAGAAGATGGATCACAGTTCTAAGGGAAAAGAGTTCCAAAAATTCATCTGGAAAATGAATTTATCAAAATTTTGGTAAAGAAAATGGTTACACTTCAGCTTTAGAAATGATGAATTTGAGGTGACTGGGGGAGTCTGGAAAATTCCAGGACATACCTATATACAAAGGACTGAAACTGAGGAGACAAGTCAGGGATGGAGACATTATTGAGACTATTGATGACAAAGCTCTAGACATGGATAAAACATTTCAGGGAGAGTATGTGGACACAGGAAAGGGCCAAGACAAAAGAATGGAGAGCATTTAAGCAGTCCCCAGATGAAGAGACCTTCACACAGAGACTGAGAAGAAAAAGTCACATGGAAAGGAGAAAAACTGGGAGAGAAAGTTAAAGGAACCAAGACAGGAAAGAAGTGGATAATGGTGCAAAATGCTGCAGAAGTCCAAGAAGAAGATTAAAGGATGTGCACTGAATTTAGCAAATCGAAGGTTGTTATGATCTAATAAAACTATATAAAAACTGTATTTAAAAAACTGTAAGTTGTAATGTGCTTGATACATATCAAATCCTAATAGTAGGATTCAGTAAGTATTAGAACATGAATATTTAGAGCTCCCTGGAAGAGGAATAAACTGTGAATTCTCTTACACAGGAAGCGTCCTGGCAGAAGTTGACTTCCTGTTACAAGAACTATCAAGAGAGGTTTCCTGCACTGAGCAGGAAGTTGACTAGATGTCCTTGAAGATCCTTTGTAACTCAGAAAGTCAATGAAACCTAAATAACTCTTTCTAAGGCAGAAGTCAGGAAGAGAAAAACAAAAAGTTGAATAATTAGGACTCTCCCAAGAGATCAAAATAAACATGTGAATGATAGTACATACCGCTAAGAAAACATCTATTAGATCTTAGATCCAACATGGAAAAATAAAGATAGGATTTTCAGCGGCCTCTGAACAATGCAGAATTCCTTTGAAATGATAAGTTTCAATCATCTTCAAGAAGATATGCGTTACTTTTGTTCTTTTCAGGGAAAGATATTCAAGTACTAGATACTCTGTGTGGTTGTGTTCATTTACTGTTTGTAATGTTCCACTTAACACTCTCACTGCCATCTGCTTCACAGTGAAATATATGTATATATCATTATAGACTTTGTTTTTTCCTAAGTTGAAAACCTTGCAGTTTTAAAGACCTGGGCTCTCATCAAACCTGTGTATCTCTTCTCTTAAGTATGCATTAGGGTTATATTTAATCAGTGCAAGGAAGGCATTTGTTAACAAAAAGAGGCTAATCAATTTGACACTTATATGTGAAATTCAAGGTCTAAATTTACTTTATTTCTCTAAATGGATACAGAGAAAAGAGGCAAATGCAGATCACATACAAAATCCCTTATAAGTAGGAATTCTGGAGGACCATTGAAGGAGCCACCTTCCCTGCTTTGGGGCCATGTGGCTCCCACAGATAAAATATCCAGGGCAGAAGGCTGCCTAGTGCTTAAAATCCACCTTAACTTTCATTACAAGGATGTGAAATCAGTTCATCATTTTTCTCGTCACTTTTTCTCTCAGCTCTATCAAAAGACTGTGCAGTTCTGAGGTGTACAGCACTTCTCTTAAGACCTATAGCTCCCACAGTCAGAGGAATAAAAAAGGCAATTCAAACTTGAGAAAATAAAGAGGTAATTCAACCTAAAGAAAATTAAAATGGTGATTCAAACTCAAATTCAATCCAGTCAGATAGCTCTTGTTTCATCCTTACATGGTAAGTATGCATCTCTAGAAAATACAGACATTTTCTTCTGTAGTTAGAATGCCATTGTCATGTCTAACAAAATCAGTGATAACTCCTACCAGTTCATATTAGAAATTCCCCAACTGTTTCAAAATTTACTTTTTACAGTTGGCTCCCTCAAACTAGGGTTCCAACAGGTGCATACGTTGCCTTTGGTTGTTCTGCCTCTTAGGCGTCTTTGACCCCGGAAGTGATCATCATCACACTCTCCTTTATTTATCCTCATGCCACTGACCTGTTGAAGAAACCAGGTCAGCTGTACTGTGGAATGTTCCACATTCTAAACTGGTCTTCTTGCTTTTCAGTGGTGTTACCAGAAAGTCGTTTAAATATGGACTCTTCTGCTCTTTTTGCAAGTTCTCTTTATACCCCTAGTTTTCAGGGAGTCTGGATTCTTAGAACCTTCTGATCAGATGCCCCCTTTGCAGACAGTGGGAGAATCCACGGCCAGGAGTCTCCGGAGCAGTGTTTCGCGAAGTCATCTAAGGACCATCATCACATCTCACCCAAGTTACTGCAACCGTCTCCCACCTTGTCTCGCTTATTCTTTTCTTGTCCTCCCCTCACCACCACCCGCTCCCTCTCTTCTCATGACAGCCAGCACCATCTTTCAAAATGGAAGTCAGATTCCTCTCTGCTGAAAACTTCTCCAAAGATTACGCTTGGAATAAAAGCCAAAGGTCTTTACCATGACCCGCCTGGCTCCAGCAGATCTGGTCTCTGCCAACCTCTCCACACTGTCACTGACCATCTCTCCCCCTTGATTAATGCACCTTCTTTTGGCTCCTCAAACACACAGAACTCTCTTCAGCTTCAAGCCTTGGCAGTTGTTTGTTGATTCTATCGAGAATGCCTTTCCCTCAAGCATCTGTGCGGCATGCTTCTTACCATCATTCAGCAGGTCTCAGCGCAGAGGCAACCCCAGAGGGCCCTACCTGCATCCCAACCAAAAAGGCCACCACCACCCACACCCCGCATTTCAGCATTTTTACCCTATTTATTTCCATTATAGTACTTCCCACATCTGGAACTGTCTAACGAGTTATTTGTAATTACTTATTATCTTTCACGAATCTGTTCTATTGTTTTC
The DNA here is from genome assembly GCA_004363435.1 of Platanista minor. Taxonomy (NCBI): domain Eukaryota; kingdom Metazoa; phylum Chordata; class Mammalia; order Artiodactyla; family Platanistidae; genus Platanista; species Platanista minor. The sequence continues at coordinate 9,890 of RJWK010038426.1, read as the reverse complement.
TTAAGACTTCTCCCAACTTGATGTTTCCCATGTAATAATTTGCTTGTTTATTGCCTGTCACTTTCCTGTTGAATGTAAGCACCATGAGAGTGGGGAACTTCCCTGTCTTATATCTCCAGGATGTAGCAATTGCTCAGTAAATCTTGCCAAATAAATGAATACCAAAAACTAGCCAGATTGCTCATATACAGGATACATTCCTAGGCTGCAGTCTCTAAGTGATTTTTATTATGTTAAAAATTGCTATAAAGTATATGCTCTAAGAAGAGCTAAGCAAACCTCACACTTTATATTTCTTAAAAATTAGAATTAAATATTCTTCATATTTTCTAACCATATAGTTTAGAAAAAAACCCCAATAATCTCTATCTTTGTAACCACCATATTTCGTATATATAGCAAACAATCCAACAACAAAATGACTTATTTTCCCATTGCTCCAAAGCTAACATGCTCTCATTATTTTATAAAAAGAGAAAACTATATGCATTATTGTACATTCACTTAATTGATTTTTCACAGAAGCACCACTATAGCACAGTTGAATATTTGCAGTACAATCATTATGCAGTTTATATATCAAGAGACAGGTCATAAGTTATTCAGTATTATCCTTGGTAATTATTATTGAGCACTGTAATTTTCAATACTTAAAGGCAAGTGTGTTCTCTGAATCCAACAAAGGAAAAATACTCACTAATAGAGTAAATTAACATAATGGACTCTATGAATTAAGCTAATGACTTGTTACTAAGTCTGCAACACAAAAACCAATGAAATATAATAGATTAGAAAATTACCACCTTCATCACTGTTGACTGACAAAACCACAAGCAAATTCCGTAATCACTTACTTCCATCAGTAATTTGAATCCTTCTCTTTTCTTGATTTCTTCTACTAGGTACCTAAAAAAAAGTCACAATAGTATTTATAATCTGCAATCTAAAAATTCCATGAACATGGCTGACATACAATAAAACTATAATTTCTGATGCAGAGACAAGGCTTAGAAATAAGTAAGGGTACATGTACAGGCACAGGTCTGTATTTAGATGGATACACCTGAGCCTACTGCAATCCACTGGGGCCTGAGTGAAAAGGTACATCTCTTTGATGAGATGATGTCTATCTTACATGTTAGCATCAGACTTCAACCCAAGTGTGAAAGCCACACAAAGTAGACTGGATGTATATCTCATTCATATCCTAGATGGGGATTTAGCATAGGTACTTAAATTATCTAGCTGGCTTGGTGGTAAAAGTTTTTAGTGTTTAGTCTTGCTTGTGTGTTCTTTTACGATCAAGGAAGTGCAACACCATCCTTCCCAAGGCCAGGCCGGAGGGAAGAAAGACTGATCACTGGTATCATGCTAAAAGTAAGTGGGTTGTAGCCATTGATAGAATGTCTATGAAGTTATCTTGAATGTCAGGGAAAAAAGAATTATTATGCCATAAGAAAAGGGCACAGCTACATGAGATATGGAATGTGACGGAGAAAAGACTAAAATGACATTGAGAATGTAGAGTAAATGAACACTGACTCTGCCCCACTGGGCTTGGTCATTGTCTAAAAAGATAAATCTTCTGAACAATTGGCCTTGAAAACTAGTGATCTGCTCATGAGCTTTGAAAAGTTCATAACACTTGACCCAGTATTTCAAACTTGGGGGTCAAATGTAAGGAAATGATTGGAGGTGCTGACAAAAATGTACTTTCCAGAGTATTTTGTAATTTTATATGTTATAGCCAAAAAGAAAGGAAGGAAGGAAGAAAGTAGGCAAGCAAGCAAGCACTGGCTTTGAAAATCCTGTCCAGTCATATGGAATTATGGTACCATCATATGGAATTGATTGTGTAATTAAATTACATATATTCCATTAATATTTAAGGGAAACAAAGAAATGCTCCTCTTTGGACCTCAATTCCCTTACCTGTAAAACTGGAATAACACATTCTGATTTTCCAATCTCAAAAGGATGTTGTAAAAAAATTAAAATCATATGTAAAAAGTTGTATAGAATGTAAACTGTGGAAATGGGGGATTATTATTATTATTATGTTTATTTACTAAAGGACATTCTAGAATGTGGATATGAAATACACCAGTTAATGGGATGAAGTTCTTTTTTCCCAAACAATTTTTTTAGCTTTTTGCATAAGGTTAAGTATCGGTGCTTAGCATACAGATATCATCTTTAAATTATAAAATATTTAAAAAAATCCTATCTGTATTAACTGGATAATATGAATCTTTTATTTTGAGCAATAATGTTGTGACACCACACACACACACACACACACACACACACACACACAGATTCACAAAGTATTTGATGTTCTTTCTACACACTCCTTTCCCTGAACGTTTTTTCAGGAGATGTCATGTAGCTGTAAAGTTTTTACACCGTTAGCACACTGCCTGACTTTCGATAAAAGCAATTCCAATGGTCAATAAACATTAGAAAAGATGCTCAAGATCACTGGTAATCAAAGAAGTGCAAATTAAAATAACAATACTAAACCTGTTGCCCACAGGGCACTGGAAACAAATTTAAAGAGGGACAACATCCAGTGCTAGTGAATGTGATAAAAAGCTGCTATAAACCTTTCAAAATTAATAATACTCGTAGCTTCTGATCCAGCAAACCACTTATGAGGTGCTGGTCTACCAGGAAAACCTCATCAACACTAAGACAGATATAGAGATAGAGATAGAGAGAGAGAGAGAGAGAGAGAGAGAGAGAGAGAGAGATGCATACACAAATGTTGCTGCATCTAAATCTACATGTGCATGTGTTATGTGTGTGTATTCCATACGGAATAATTAGAAACAAGATTAATATCCAGAAATTGGCAAAGGGTAAAATAAAAAGTATTACAGCAACACATGTACTATGATGCAGCTATTAAAGAGAATGGATTATATCCACTTCAATTAAACCACAGGGATGCTCATGATGTATTAGTAAGAGATGAAAGCAAGGGACTGAGAAATGTAGATAATATGATTCTGCTTTTTAAGAAAATGTAAAACAAAAAAAAGAAAAAGCATAAGTGATCCCTCTCCACATGTATATATGAGCATGGAATGAAGTATGAAAGACCACATCCTAAAGACATCCTTGATGTCTACCTGAGGAAGCAAGAAACAGGATGCAGTGGGGAGGCAGAGACTATTTACTCTCTTCTTATATCTCTGCAAAGCTTCATAGGTGTGGTGACTCATAATTTTTGAAAAGGAAATTAATAAAAGAAAAAAATACAAATCCCAAAACAAAATAAATAGACATATACAATCTTGATCTATACAAGGAAAGCTTCACGAACCCTATTTTTTCTTACCTTTTCAGGCACAAATATAAGGGCAATCTGCTAACTCAGTGCCATGATTCCATTCTGAGGGGGCCTGCACTAATCCTGGATACCCCCAGTCTATGAAATCCAGGGAACGACTCTAGAAGATTCTAGTTGTGCAGTTGATCAACTTTGTGATTCTAGGCAAACTCCTCAGACTCCCTGAGCCCTCCTCAGTTTCCTCATGCACATAATGGAGATGTGGAACTAGATTTGTAAAATCCTTCCCCAACAGATTAAGACTGTTAAGATGAAACTTCGACACACTGCCCATAGTCTCAGTTTAAAATATCTGTCAAACTGGCTAACACACTGCTCCTGGGAGAAAGGCATCCTAAGGCAGAGCTGAATCATTTCAGTTAAAACTCTGCTCTTTGCTAACCACGTGGATCCGGGCTTTGTGCCTGATCAATGCCCCCATGCAGTCACTCTCAGAACCTGTAAAGCCCAGTGTAACAAACACTCAACTGAACTGAGGGTGGAGGTGATTTGGATAAAGAGTTATAACAATAATAAAAGGTTTACACCAGAGTTCCCAAACTATGTTCCTTGGTATACCGTGTTAATAGGTTTCCCACATGAAAGGGTTCCATTCAAATAAATTTGAGCAATGCTGGGCATATCCATTAGATTGCTTTTGCTTAAAATTAGAAGTGTACTTGGCTTAATTCATGAGAACATTTATTGAGCTGGTTGGAAAGTTCAGTAATGTCACCAAGAAACAGGCATTTTCTATGATTTCAGCCTGCCGTGTTCAGAGTGTCAGTGAATTCACTTGTGTTCACAAGATGGCAGCCACAGCTCCACACCCATCACACCCATACGTGACAGTGTCCCAGGAGGAAAGAGAGGAGCCTGGAGCAAAATGCATTTTCTCTTAATTTCTATTTAGGTAAGAATATTTTCCTCAGAAGCCTTCATAGAATTCTTCCTGTATCTTATTGACTGAACCTAAGTCATATATCCATCCCTAAGCTAATGACTGGCAAAGGGGATAGGCTTAGGTCAATGTTCCCAGCTGGAATATTGCTATCTATATAAAATTGAGGTTCCTTTGGCAAGGAAAAAGGAAGAATGGTTTTTGGATGAACGGTCAACAGTGTCTGCCTACTGGCTAAAGTTTAAAATGTTTCTATATTACAAGCCCCTCAGAGCCTTTAATGTGCTAATGAACACTGAACCTCCAAGAGAGGACCAATGTATTGGTTAGCATCGTCAAAACATATTTGACCGTGGAAACATTTTTTGGAAGAACATCTATTAAGATCTTCTGGAAGTCTATTATCCCATGGAGCATAGGTTCAGAAATGCTAGCATAAAGTGCCTCTTCTATAGGGTACCTACCCTCTTCTTAAATAAATGCTTAAATGAAATGAGTTTTGGGGGAGGGGATCCAAATAAGGTTTAAGTCACTTCTGCCTACATTCATAGGATGATTTATTCCTTGCAACTTTTCAGTATATGGAAACAGCCTAAAGATAAAATACATTAAAAAAACAACAACAACAACTCTATTCTTATTTGATACAAGCCAGAAAAAAAAAGATATACATTGAAATTTTTGATAAAACTCAGGAACCATAAAACACTTCTACCAAAAGGCATCCAGGTAAATGGGTTCAAAAAGCAACAATAGCGTCATAAAATTCACAGTCCTTCCCACTAGGCTTAGCAAAAAGAGAGAAGAGAGAAAAAAATACACATTAGTAAGTTTTCACCAATCCTACTGGGTAAAAAAACTCATTTTATTAAGATCCTGGCTTAGTTTTGAAATGTACATTAATGAAATCTTGCTCTGAAACATTTCCCTCCTTAGTTCCATGAGTCCGTTTAACAGTTGTGCATTTCACTTGCCCTTTTGCAGGACATACATTCCTTTCCAGAAATAGCCTTTCCAGTGCTTTTCTCAATTCACCAGCCACTTGGAGTCTCGCTGGAGCGCTCGGGACCAAGTGCCTCTCCCAGTCTCATCTCATTTGAAATTTCTTCTGATGCAATGGAACGTCCCAGAACTCCTGGGATTTTTTTCCCATATGCTTTCTGTATGCTCGGCATATATGAGAACATATTGCATGGCATGTGTGATTCATCACAGACACCTACATGCTACATTTTACAGCATTGTGATGTTTTTAAAATTACAAATATAAAGAAAAAAAAAAAAAAGAAAATGTTGGCCCTTCTATATAGTCTTCTAGACTCTCTCCCTCTCCTCACCTAGAGAAATACACTAGCACAAAATTGCCTTGTGTTACTGCTTACCTTTTCCATACCGGTACCAATAAATTCCTCAGTGCTCATGCAAGTCAGTGAAATGAATTCCATCTGAGAGATTACAGAGATTGTGTGTCAGAGGAATAGATAAATGATACACTGGAGACCTAGCAACATAGCAGAATGGGAGTTCCTGACCTGTTTGCTGTTCTTGAAAAGACTTACGCACATGACTCTTCTAGGTTTGCTTTAAAAACGACCCCTTAGTGAACATCCATTTAACTTGAGTGCTGTAACAAAGGCCTACAAGGTGCCCTCAGCAACCAGTAGCCCTGGGTATTGTAACACATTTTCAACTTTTCTAACTAGATATCAGAGATCACAATCACCTTGCGCCCGAAATGGCGGTGTTAATAAACCTCAGCCTCTTCTGGGTTTCAATTAGGCTTAATAATCACATGCTGCTTTAGGTTCCCAATGTCACTGGTTTTCCAACAACCAAAGGAGAAAGCAAGTTTTTTGTCATTAATATTTCTTGAGAGAAATGTTATCTCATCCATTGGAATGACAAGGGTCAAATGGAAATTAGGGAAAGCCTCAGAGATCTTCTAGGAACTAATTAGTTCCTTCTTGCTGGATTTCTGACAACTCATAAAACAGGAATCATTGTCCTCTTGAAAAGGTCTGCTCTTGCTTTCCCAAGGGAAGAGGGAACATCTGATCAGGGTGATGGCTGCCCATTGGTCCATCAAAAGCTGGTCCTTAAATCATAAGGTCAATATACAAATTTTAAAACTAAGTTCCATTCAGATTCAGGAACATGGAAATGTTGCTTCTATGGAATCAGTGCAATCCTTACTGCAATATGCCAGGGGAAAAGACTTGCATAGCCTTCTCTGTGTTTAAGAGACCTGACCTAGGTAGGGCCTGTGGGAATGGACATCTTATCTCCCTTAGCCTGCTGATGACAGAGGTGTACCACAAATAGTAACACAATTGTCATCTGCAGCTTTACTTTGCTAGAGTTGTTATCTACTGGAGAAAATCATACTTCTTGGAAACAAAACAGTGTTGGTCTGACCTAGAAATTAAGCCAAATAGAGTCTTTTGACAGTGGATGAGAATCATTTTTATTAGGTAAACTCTAAAACAAGTGGCTGCAGGTCAGTAGGTATTTTAACTCCCACCAGCCAGTGGTTTGAACCGGGTATGCTGGCTCATATTATCAATGGTAGTATAGAGGTAGTTTGTACTGGCTAGTGAGAGCCAATTGTTAAATAATCAGAAATTTATCACTCGCGACCGTTGGTAGCTTGCAATTTTCCACAGTGGGAATATTTACATTATGGAAATTGGCAGACATTACAAATTGGGGCCTTTTTCCCCTCCTGAGAAACAGTCTACCAGTGCACAACTGCACATAGGCTCCAACTAATAGAATAGACCTCAGAATTCAGAAAATGTTTCCTCTTTCCTAAAAAGCAGAACCACATTCAATTTGAAAAGACATAGAGTGATGAAAATAAAGCCCTTGTGTTGCTAATGTGAAACAATTCTTAATCCCAGAGAAACATTCTCCAAGTTTATAATTTCACATTCATTCCAAGTGACATGCCTAAAAGGGCTCTTCCTTGGCACCTGTCACTGGGGATGGGGGAAGAGGATGGCTTTTGCCCACCCCAGGAATGGACTGTTGGATAGCAAGAATGTGGAAAGTTAAGGCAAGAAAACCATTATGACTAACGGCACGACAGAAAAGGGATTATTTTAAATATAGGTCACAGAGTCTGCAGTGATGCTCGCTGAAATGTTAATTCAATTCAATTCAACTTGACAAACATTTACAAACAATGTGCTGTTGAACTGAATTGGAATGTTTACATTTATCCTCCTGTGATATTTCTCTGCAAAATTAGGAAGTAACCTTAGACTATAAATTAAATTCCACCATGAGATGAATGTTAACTTTGTAATAAATACGGTCATCAAAGACTTGTTTCAAGACACCTGTCATCGAATTACGTAGCAGCTTTGATAAAATAATGCAGAGTCTAGCATACTTAAATAGTATGAGAAAAATACAAACAAGGGAACAGAGCTTTCTGAACTTTTAGTTTAATGGGCAACTATGGATATTTGTGGTAGACAGTTTCATGTTTTCACCACTGTGTAGTTATCTCCCCACTTCTGATGAAGGCACTTTATCCCTGCTTCTAACAGAGGTACACTCCTCACCCTGTGTCAGTATATTCTATATACGTAGGAGGAGTTGACAGTCTTCCCAGTGCCAAGGGAGGGCATGTGACTCAATATCACATTTCCCTGGCAACAGTGATTGATTCAGATATGGACATTTGCCTCATTCAGAAGGAATTAAAACTCTCCTTGGGATTGGTGAGAAAGGAGCACTCTTTCCTTTTGACCTTGAAGTTGAACCTGGGAGGCTATAGATCTGACCCTCCTGGCAGCTACCTTCCTACAGAGGAATAAACTGAACATGGAGGAGAGCAGACCTGATTGATGGACAGAGATTAAGGCCTGGTGATCTTGTGTAAGCCCCTAGGATAAGCCATTCCATAGTCATCACTACACTGGCTTATCAGTAACATGAGCAAATAAATTACCTTTCTTTGTTTATAATGCCTTGAATGAAGGTTTCTGTTTCTTACCAACAGACACAGTATTTACAGATTTTTCAAACTACTTTTTAAACCAAAATCACCAGAATTGCTGACTTCTAATAGTCTTCCGAAAGTGCCAGAGCCATCTTTTTCCCTGTCCTTATATCTAAGCCCTTCGCCATGTAACCTTGCAGTTCTTTCTGCCTCTTGACGTTGAGTTTGGCCATCTGATCTCCTTTGGTCACTGGAATGCTAATAGACATGATGCAATCAGGAGCTTGAAGTATGCTTGCCTTCTTGGGCTTCTGTTACCACCATCACAAAACCAGGCTCTGGCTGACCTGTTGGTCCAAGGAAGATGCAAGACAGGCGGGCAGGAGACCCAGACCCTCCTCCTACCCCGACAGCCACCGCAGGGTGAGATGAAGCCACTCCAGCCAACTTGCAGACCTCTTAGAATAAACGATTGCTGCTTTAAGATACTGGGTTTTTAGACAGTCCTCAGTGATGCTCAGAGCATCACTGTCACACAGAGAGGCACAGAGAGCACCCATACCACTTTCCTATAGAGAGAGGAAATTGTTTAGATCTCTTAAGGAGACACTGAAGGTTTTTGCAATTGAAATATGAACAGGGAGCAAAGAAGGAGAGATTATCCAAACCAGAGATCACAAACTCTGATGCTTCTAGTGGCCAAGCAAGTAAGAAAATCATAACTAATAAAACTCATATAGCATGTGGCATATGCCAGGCACCATCCTGGGTGTTTTACAGATATCAATTCATTTAATTCTACTAACAGTTGTTTGAGTTGGAAGCTGTTGTTACTTCCATCTTACTGGGATGCAATGGAGGTAAAGAAAGTTTTGGCAACGTGTCCAAGTCACAAAGCTTGTAAATGGTGGGGCTAACTTTTGAGCCCCGGCTATTAGCATTCTGTGCCACAGTAAAATAGGCTCAACAAAACCCAGGGGGCATGGAGGGCACTGTGGGTCTCCAGAGTCAGGCATCACCATGTTCAGTGCCTTGTCATCAGGTGGGACTGAGAGCACTCTGACCTTTTGAGAGAACCCACAAATCTAGATTTTTGACAGTCTCCCTATTTTAAAATATTTGGAATGTTTAAACGTTTGGTTTTTAAAAACACAATCCAGGTTAACCCAATGGCGCTCAGGCCCAACAAATCACATTTAAAACTACATTTGGCCATGGCCTGCCATCCACACACACTGGTCCAAGCTTACCAGCAGAGTCCTGCTCTGGTGGCAAGCACCCAGCACCTGTATCTCAAGAGCTTTTCTAGTGTCGTTGAAAGTGGTTTCAAAAGCTTTGTCCTTACATTACAAGAAGGCAGCAATGACGGTGCTTCCACATCACCTTTACCCGTATGTCTTTCCACCAGCCCCACATTCTCACAGACCGTCTTTTCGGGTCCTTGAAGTCACCAGGATCTCTCTCCCACACCCAGAGATTTGGGCCTGGTGCTCCCTCCTCCTGAATCAGTCTTCTCCCCTTTCTTCATTGGGTCTTAGCTGAATGCCACTTCCTCCAGGAAACTTCTGCCAACATCCCTCAAGAACATACTAGGGAACCCTCCAGAGTGCTTCTGGAGCACCGTGTACCTCCCTTTACCAAAAACTAGGTGCACCTGTATTTTATCTGCTTTGTCACTTGGATGTATCTCTCACTAGGTTGGGATA
>RJWK010038425.1:0-20810 GCA_004363435.1 Platanista minor | reverse complement strand
GTCTCTCTCAAGAGAAGCCCCTCTCATTCTAGAACCAGCCGTTATAGACTTCAGTATACTTGGGGCGCGTCTGGTGTTCTACAGAATAAACTCTTTTTTTCTTTTTTTTGCAGCACGCGGGCCTCTCACTGTTGCGGTCCCTCCCGTTGCGGAGCACAGGCTCCGGACGCGCAGGCTCAGCGGCCATGGCTCACGGGCCTAGCCGCTCCGGGCATGTGGGATCTTCCCTAACCGGGGCACGAACCCGTGTCCCTTGCATCGGCAGGCGGACTCTCAACCACTGCGCCACCAGGGAAGCCCAGAAGAAACTCTTTGAACAAACAAACTCTGGTGGGGGTAGGAGACAGGATTGGGAGCAGAAGTGTGCTTTTTAACGACCAAGGCTGAATAAGCTTTCCTCTGGTTTTCTTTTATGTTTCTTCATAAAGCATATTTCATGCTTTCCTGCTATTTTGTAGTGGCTTTTTTTTTTTTTTTTCTAATATACTTAGGTTGCCGAAGGAAAAAGCATCTCTGCCCCCATGTACTCTATTTAGTTGAAAGACAAGTTTCAACTATTCCATGCAGAAGAATGAGCCAGCAACCTGCCCCAGAGGTCAGGTAACAAAAGGTTCCCTTCAGAGCCTGTCAGCTTCCAGGCTGCGCTGCTCTGCGACTAGATAAGTCGGACCCCTGTGCTCCTGGGTCCTCCCGGGCTGCCAGCGAGGTTGCTGGCATCACACATGTCAGGGATCAAGCCATGCTATTTACATTTTAATAAATATTTTGCTTTTATTACTTTTTATTGTTTGTTCCTAGGGGTTCTAAGAAAGGGAGAGACATGGTCATAACCAACTCCTATAGGGTAGAAGCAGCTACATTTGGCTGAACTGCAATTTGGTCTAAGAAATCAGAGCTGGAATTTTTCAAATAAGACAAATATTTAAAAGGCAACAAATGTACTTTGCATAAGCATCAAAAAGCTGCTTAGCTTAGTTTAGGATCTAAGCTATGATGAAACTTTTCTCTCTTGCTATCTTCTTGACACTTTTAAGTGTAAGCTTAGGAGAACTTGTCTTTGCTGGCTATTCAAAATGGATTTTAAATTAATCCCATGAAATGATCATAAATGCTCAGTTGCTAGAGAAAAAATTCACAAGCCTTCCCATTCAAACCACGTTTGCGGATATCCTTTCCCCAGCACCATAGAAATTGTTTTGATTGTATTTTTTCTCTTTTAAAAAATAAATTTCCTTTTTCTCTTAAAATAGAAGAAATTACATTAATCATGGAAAGTTTGGAAAATGTGGAAAAAAATAGTTGCAGCTCTATTAACAAGAGATAATCTTTGTTAACATTTTGGTATTTTCCTTCCATTCTTTCACAATGCTTTTAAATTGCTTAAAGTTGATTCATTACATATGCACATTTTTCATTTTACATTGCAACCTGGATGTTTATCTGTGTTATTTCATAGTCTCTCTAAATTGCTATTTCTATTTCAAAATATTTCATTATAAGGATGAAGCATAAGTTAACTGTTCTTCACTTGTTACTTTTCATTTATTTCCAACTTTAATATTATACATAATATTGTACTGACTATCTTTGAACATAAAGCTTTTTCAGGTATTTGAATTTCTTTGAGGATAGATTATGAGAAGTAGAATTAGTCAAAGGGTAATTTTACCTCTATGATATATACTGCTGAATTGCTGTTGGTATCAGGTTATATTCCTATAAACAGGGTATAAAAACGCCTTTTTGTTCTGCTCTTACCAGTATTCTTTTTTTTAAATCACTAATTTAAAAAGCAAAAAATGTTATTTCATTATCTTGAATTACACGTATTTGATTGCTACTGAGATTTAACACTTTAACCTTTTTTGCAAATTATATATTGTGGTCCTTTGCTCATTTATTTATTGCAGTCCTAGGACTTCCTTCTTATTGATTTGTTTGAATGCTTTATGTATTAAGGATATTATTGGCTATAATTTCATTGGAATTCTTTCACGTATTTTGAATTAAGTTCTGTGATTTCACTATCTGTCCTTCTTAACCCTCAGTCTTCCTGCTAACATTTCAAAGGATGGCTTTGGATATCACATAATAAAAATGAATTAGGAGAATTAAAGAAAAAGACGCCAGGATAGTTAAATCCAAAATGTAATTCTATCTCTAACATTATAAATTCAATATTGTGCAACACATACCAAAATTCCTTCCGAAGTCTGAGTAATAAAGACAGGTGCATATATCCTAGATAACAGTGATAATGATCATCAACAAAATAACAATAGTATCTCACAGAGTGATAAGATTTAAGGTAGATGCTCCATGAATGTCCCCTCTAACAAGGGGAATTATTTTCCCCCCACTTGGTTTGGCATAGTAAGGAACAGCGCAATTTTAAAGGCCCCTACCAAGCAGCAGTTGTCAATATGTATCCAGGCTTATCTCAGGTCCTTACCAAATCCTTTAGTCATCATATTCACTTGGCAAAGCATGTAGATAACTGCCGATTGAGTTATCTAGCCCAGGCCACCAGGAATACGAAAGAGAGGTAACCCAACAGTGGGAATCTAGTGATGGGGCCTCAAAGTGCAGCAAAGCTGGTTACTGCTGAAGAATAGGCCAAGGCTCTCAGGCTTCAAGAGGAGTATATAGGTGTGTATAAGTATATATAGTGGGTAGAGTCCTAGGAAGTAAAGTCAAAGAATTGCAGACCAATTATATTCATCTAAAACAAAAACTTCAGGTTAATAACAACTAAACTGTATACAGTGCTCTGAGGTGGTTCAAAAGATTTTAACATTAGTTTTCTCAGTTGATCCTTCCAAAAACTTGGTGCCTATGATTATATTAATTTTACTGATACAATAGCTAAGATAAGAGAATTTCATTGAGGTGTCCACAATCACAGAGCTTTTAGCTTGCAGAACAGGGAATCAAAATCAGACCTGTAAACTATAAGACCAGTCAATTCTTCGACTCATTAATGATTCCTAGCCTTGCTGGTCTTCTGTGGATGCCTCTCTTGCAACCTGAATGGAAAACTCAACTTGTCTTCTCATCCAAAGCTTATAAAACTCAGAAGTAGAACCAGCATCTGCTTTCAAGAGAAAGATAAGTCTTCTGTGGATGCCTCTCTTGCAACCTGAATGGAAAACTCAACTTGTCTTCTCATCCAAAGCTTATAAAACTCAGAAGTAGAACCAGCATCTGCTTTCAAGAGAAAGATAAGTCTTCTGTGGATGCCTCTCTTGCAACCTGAATGAAAAACTCAACTTGTCTTCTCATCCAAACCTTATAAAACTCAGAAGTAGAACCAGCATCTGCTTTCAAGAGAAAGATAAGAGAGTAGAGAGGAAACGCCTCTCTGTTAGAATCTACTGGGCAGCTTGGGAAGGCTTTCAAGTTCTGGCAACAGAAAATTCTAAGAGCTCAACAAAAGGCAAGTAATTTGTTTGCCTCACCAGCCTAAAGGGTTCCCCAGAAATACATATCATAGGGGTAACTAGACCGGCTAGGACAGTACTTATGACTATGTAGCCTGGATGATCTTGGCCACATGTGGATCTGAAAAAATGAACTGTTATAAAACAACCAATCACTTGTCTAGGGATCAGAATTCCATCAATGTCAATGTTCTAGAACACAACCTCACAGGAGAAAGGCTGCTGAGAAAGACAGCCCGTAGTTTTCCTAAATTTTCCATAAAAGAATCTGGGCTTAGAATTAGACTGACTTTGTTAAAATCTGGGTTGCACCACTGACCATACTAGCTAAAGCTGCATGACCATGGGCAAGTGACTCAGCTTCTCTAACTATGCCTCAGGGTCCTCATCTGGAAAATGAAGATGACACAGTAGCACTAGCCTCATGTGGATATTGTGAAGATTATATGAGAAAAGTCTTACAAACATGTCCCATAAATAGTAAACACTCTATAAATATAAGCTATTGTTATTCTAGTATGGTTATGTGCTGCTTTAAAGCCAATCCTTTATTCCATAGACTGTTCTTATTTATTACCTATTGAAAGTTTCTTAATAAATATAGCTTTTGGTTTATCCAATAAACAGCAAAGAACAGCAGCAAAGTAAAATGAGCTGGAGGACAGTACAATGACTACATGACGGCAAGCAAACAACTAAATATAGAAGAAAGCTTTATCATAAGACAATGCAAGAATATACCTCTAGTAACAAGGAAAGCTTCAGAATTATCTCACATCTCCCCATTCAAAAAAGCAAACATTTTGCCCTTGAGGTTCTTTTGCTTCATTATAATGTAAACATAAGAAGTTTTTAAAATGTAATATTGCTTGGCATTCTTTGAACTTTTGTGAATATGAATACTCATGTCGTGCCTTATTTCTAGAAAAATATTCAGCAATTTTCCCTCTGTTCTCTCCTACTGGGAATATTTGTTATATTTCAAAATCTTTAATATTTTCAATTCTAATTTTCTTTCTTTTATGCAATTTGGTAATTTTCTAATTTACGTGTTCCAATTCATAAAGTCTCTCTCTGACAGCATTCTCTCTGACTATTTATTCCTTCTGTTGAGATTTTTTAAAGAAAAAAATCTGAATGACTATACATTTTTATTTCCAATAATTATAATTGGCTCTGTTTTGTGTCTGGACATTCTAGTTTCATTCTAGTTTCTACCATTTAGTTGTTATTTCATAAACTCTTGTTCTTTTTTTTTAATGGATGATATTCATTCTTTTATTTTTTGAAGATTTTAGACATAATTGTTTCTTATCTTCAAGTCTTTCCACCATCATCATGCCACCCTATGATGACTGGGGTAGCACAGCAGGCTGTAAATGGATATAAACTCAGGTTGCTAGACAATGTAAGGGAATGTAAGATTGAGGGAATGGCATAAGCAGACAAATGGAGGTGATGGAGATTATGTGAGAAAGCCACCATATAATTTCAATTTTTCTTAAGTTGGATTTTAAAATATTGAGAGAAAAGTGTTGAATACACTTTTAAGAAATACAATAGCTTAAGACATATGATAAATCACTTGCTTTACAAATTCAAAAAGCTAACTTTCCCGAGGTAGCATTCATTGTCCATTGCTTAGCCAGAGCTTAAGACTTAACCATCGCTCTCAATAACTGTGGGTTGAATAGATGCATGAAGAATAGATGGATGAATAGTAAGTAATGATGAATCCCACAAATGGAAAGGCTCAGTCAAGTGAAATGATCATTAATACCATAACTCTTCAATTACAAGAGCATACTTTTTAACATTTAAGTTTTGGGAATTAGAATTATGATCAAGGTGTACATTCACTGAGAAGGGTTTTTTTTCCTCATGAAAATCTCTTACAGCAAAAGATGCATCTTTCAATTAATGTTGTTTCGAGTTAAAGAAATAGAATATTTTAATACTATAATTATAAAAAGGCATTACACACCTGCATGAAAAGAAAATGATAGCAACAATTTGGAAATTTCTAATTAAATGGGAACAACAGAGACCAATACCTAACTGAACTGGATAGGCTACGTTATATATAAAGTCAGCAAAAATATGAGCTTGCTAAAAACCGGAGGAAAATTAAATTATATGTCTTGAACTCTCTGGAGGAAAATAACCTTTTCCTAGCTCCCTAGGGTCTGTCCATCTGAGCAACTTTGACTCTTCTAGCTAACGTGAGCTTTCTAGTAAAAGAGTGGAATCACGTTTATGAGTTTAAGAGGAACTTAATTGGTAGAGAAAAAACTAAAAGGGGATTTCTGAATGCTCTTGATCAAAACTGAGGTATCTCTGGGAGAAACCTTTCCCTTGAGGCTAAGAAAACATTTGAAGAGACTTCCCAAACAGAAGATCTCAGATAAAAGGCAGCAGTCCTGAATAATGACGCGGCCATAAATTCGGATTCTCCTATGCCCTAGCAAGACTGGAGGTGAGTGACGGGAGACCTGGGACCTTTAAAAAACAGGGCCATTGGCTCCTCCTGGTAGAATATTTCCAGATGCTTAGTCTACCTTATTCCACTAGTAGCAAACTAACTACTTTACTCTAGTCAATAAACCAACTAAGCCTCTGGGGGAAAATGTTAAAGTCTTTGAAAAGAATTATCATTCAGTAAACCTCATCCAATGTTATGACCTAATGATTTAATAATTATCCTTTGCAAAAAGCTGGAAACATGGGCATGAAAAAATAATGGTCAAAAAGATAAACTGCAAAATTAGCATAAGCAACTGGTTGAAAAGAGGAAATAAAGAGTAGATTGTAAAGGAATTAAATAGTGTGATACTAAAAAATTGAGAACTCTATTCATAAATATACTAGGTATGGATACTTGTTTGAACTCTAAGATATATATCCCAAAAGACTCATAAGATCAAATTAAATTCTAACTTAAATTTGTTAGGGAAAGACAGATTTTATGCCTTGTCTACAGGTATCACCTTGTGAAAATAAAAGCTGAACCTGGGAACTTATTAAGTAGAGAATCACTGAATAATAAACACTTTGAGATGGAAAGAACTTTGAAGGTCATATAATTTAAAACATTTCCTGGTCTGCAAATCCTTTGTGTAGCTCTGGGACCAAATGATCCCATAGGCCCTGTTTTTAAAGAGGCCCCAGCCACCAGCTGACCCTTTCTTTTCTTCAAAGTCAAGTGACCTGAAGCAAAGATTAATGCATCATTACCTCCACATCCTCGTCTCATTCTCACCTCTACTCTTTGTGATCAGACTTCCACTCTCCCTACTCCATTGAATTTATTTTTTCTAAAATCACCAATAGCCCCCACCTTCTGGATTCATGGAACTCATTTCTGTTCTTACCTTCTTGAGTTGTGCTTGGCACTTAACACTGTCGCCCACGCTGCTCTTCCTTCACACCTCTCGCTGGTTCTCTTCTACATATCTGGCTGTATTCCTTCCTTCTTATATTTTTCAAGGGCCTTTATCCTCTGACCTTCGAATACTGGCCTACCCTAGATACCGGGTAATGGCCCTTTCTTTTCTCTTTCTGAATACTCTATTTGATCTCCCATATTTCCCTGGTTCCAACCACCATCTAAGATCCTAAAAACTCACAAATCGAGATTTCAACTCAGAACTCTATCTCAGCCCCAGATTTAGATATTCAGCGGCCTATTAGACACTGTTATTTGGATACCCCACAGGTCCCTCAAACTCAACATAATCAAACTGAATGTATTATTTCCCCCCACTTAAATTGGCTTTTCCTGTATTTACACTTTTAGTAATTTATCCAAACTGTATGCATTATTTCCCCCACATAAATCAGCTTCCCCTGCATTTACTATTTTTAAGAGCTTGCTCATTTATTTATTTATTTTTATATTCCACGTATAAGAGAGGTTATGGTATTTTATCTTTCTTTGTCTGACTTATTTCACTTAGCATAATGCCCTCAAGGTCCATCCATGTTGCTGCAAATAGCAATATTTCATTCTATTTTATGACTGGATAGTATTCTGTGCTGTGTATGTGTGTGTGTCTGTGTGTGTGTGTGTGTGTGTGTGCATGTGTGTGTGTGACAGTTTCTTTATTTATTCATACATCAGTGAACACTTAGGTTATTTCCATAGATTGGCAATTGTAAATAAAGCTGTGATGCACATGGGGGTGCATATATATTTTCAAGTTAGTGTTTTCATTGTCTTTGGATAAATACCCAGAAGTGGAACTGCTGGATCATATGGCAGTTCTAGTTTTAATTTTTTGCAGAACCTCCATACCATTTTCCATAGTGGCTTGTACCAGTTTACATTCCCACAGCAGTGCAAGAGGGTTTCCTTTTCTGCACATCCTTGCCAACACTTGTCATTTCTAGTCTTTTTGATAATAGCCATTCTAATAGGTGTGAGGTGATATCTCATTGGAGTTTTGATCTGTATTTCCTTGATGATTAACAGTGTAGAGTATCTTTTCATGTCCCTGTTGGCAATCTGTATGTCTTCTTCACAAAAAATGTCTATTCGGATCTTCTGCCCATTTTTTAATTGGATTGTTTGCTTTTTTGCTGTTGAGCTGTATGAGTGCTTTATATATTTTGGATATTAGCCCCCTATCAGATATACGATTTACAAATATTTTCACCCATTCAGTAGGCTGCCTTTTCATTTTGTTGATGGTTTCCTTTGCTGTGCAGAAGCTTTTTAGCTTGGTATAGTCCCACTTGTTTATTTTTGCTTTTGTTGCTTTTGCTTTTGGTGTCAGATTCCAAAAATCGTTGCCAAGACGTATGTCAAGAAGCTTACCACTTATGTTCTCTTCTAGGAGTTTTATGGTTTCAGAGCTTATATTCAAGTCTTTAATCCATTTCAAGCAATTTCTGTGTATGTAAGCGTAAGATAGTGGTCCAGTTTTACTCTTTTTCATTTGGTTGTCCAGTTTTCCTATTAAAGAAACTGTCCTTTCTCCATTGTATATTCTTGGCACTTTTGTCATAAATTAATTGACTCTATATTTGTGGGTTTATTTCTGAGCTCTCTATTCTGTTCCATTGATCTATGTGCCTGTTTTTACGCCAAAACCAAACTGTTTTGATTATTATAGCTTTGTAATATAGTTTGAAACCAGGGCTCATGATGCCGCCAACTTTGTTCTTCCTTAAGATTGCTTTGGCTATTTGGGGTCTTTATGTGGTTTCATACAAATTTTAGAATTGTTTGTTCTATTTCTGTGAAAAATGCCATTGGGATTTTGATAGGGATTGCATTGAATCTGTAGATTGCTTTGGGTAGTAGGGACCTTTTAACAATATTAATTCCAATTCCTGAGCATGGAATATCTTTCCATTTACTTGTGTCTTCTTTCAATTTCTTTCATTAATGTCTTGTAATTTTTGAAATACAGCTCTTTCATTTCATTGGTTAAATTTATTCCTAGGTACTTTATTCTTCTTGATGCAATTGTTAATGGAACTGTTTTCTTAACTTCTCTTTCTGATAGTTCATTATTAGTGTATAAAAATGCAACAGATTTTTGAGTATTGATTTTTGTATTCCACAACTTTACTGAATTTGTTTATTAGTTCTAACAGGTTTTTGGGGGGGATGGATTCTTTAGGGTTTCCACATATAATATCATGTCATCTGCAAATAGTGACAGTTTTACTTCTTCCTTTTCAATCTGGATATCGTTTTTTTTTTTTTTTTGCTTGTTTGTTTGTTTTTCTTGTCTGCTGTGGCTGGGGCTTCCAATAAAAATAAAATTTTCAATAGAAGTGATGAGAGTGAACATCCTTGTCTTGTACCTGATCTTCGGCCTTTATTATGTTGAAGTATGTTCCCTCTATATCCCCTTTCTTGAAAATTTTTATCACAAAGGGACATTAAATTTTGTTAAATGCTTTTTATGCATCTATTGAGTTGCTCATGTGACTTCTATCCTTCAGTTTGTTAATGTGGTCTATCACCTGGAATGATTTCTGGATGTTGACCCATCCTTACATCCCTGAAATAAATCCACTTGATTATACTGTATGATCCTTTTAGTGTATTGTTGAGTTTGGTTTGTGAATATTTTGTTGAGGAGTTTTGCATCTGTGTTCATCAGGGATATTGACCTGTAATTTTCTCGTGAAATCTTTGGTTTTGCTATCAGAGCAATGTTGGCCTCATAAAATGAGTTTGGAAGAGTTCCCTCCCGTTTTATTTTTTGGAAAACTTTGAGAAGGATTGGTATTAATTCTTCTTTGAATGTCTGGTAGAATTCACCAGTGAGGCTACCTTATCCTGGACTTTTGTTTGTTGGGGGATTAGGTTGTTGCAGGTTGATTAGTGATTCAATCTCCTTACTAGTAATTGATCTGTTTAGATTTCCTATTTCATCATGATTCAGTCTTGGTAGGTTGTACATTTCTAGATTTTTATCCATTTCTTCTAGGCTTCCAATTTGTTGGTGTATAATTGTTCATATTAGTCTGTAATGATCCTTTGTATCTCTGTAGTATTAGTTGTAACATCTCCTTTCATTTCATTTATTTGTTTGAGTTCTCTCTCTTTTTTTCTTGGTGAGTCTAGCTAAATGTTTGTTAAATAAAACTGAAAATGCAATATACCAAAATTTATGGGATGCAGCAAAAGCCATTCTAAGGGGGCAGTTCATAGCAATAAATGCTTACCTCAAGAAACAAGAAAAGCCTCATATAAAGAACCTAACTTTATATCTTAAGGAACTATAAGAAGAACAAATGAATCCCAAAGTTAGTATAAGGAAGGAAATAACAAATGTTAGAGCAGAAAAAAATGAAATAGAGACCAAAAAGACATTAGAAAAGATCAGGAAACTAAGAACTGGTTCTTTGCATTTACTGTGTTACTGAACCATCCATCAAGACACCAAAGTCAGAAACCTGTGAGTTTCTTAGATACTTCTCTCATATTCCGTCATTACAAAAGAAAACCTCCTTATTCCCCTCCTCCTCCTTCTTCTTCTTCATTATTGTGATCATAACAAATATTTATTGTTTACTGTATTATAAGCACTCTTATAAGCTTGAAAAGTTATCTCATTTAATTTTCACGACAATTTTTTTTTTTTTTTTTTGCGGTACGCGGGCCTCTCACTGTTGTGGCTTCGCCCGCTGCGGAGCACAGGCTCCGGACGCGCAGGCTCAGCGGCCACGGCTCCCGGGCCCAGCCGCTCCGCGGCATGTGGGATCTTCCTGAAATGGGGCATGAACCCGTGTCCCCTGCATCGGCAGGCGGACTCTCAACCACTGCGCCACCAGGGAAGCCCCCACGACAATTATTATTAACCCCATTTTACAGATTAGTCAACTGAGGCAGAGATTAGTTGGTAACTTCCCAAGTTAACATAGCTAATAAGTGGTGGGCTTGGTTTTCAAATACAGATAGTCTGACTCAAGAGTCTAAGGGTCTTAACCACTATGCAGATTAGTTATCAAGACTGTACAGTTTAATCCCTCAACCTCTTTCAAATATGCCTACTCTGCCCCATCCTTCGAGTAGTGCCCTGTTTACACACTTATCATTCACTAAACCAGATTCTAAATTCCATGAAGGTCAGGATCATGTGTGCCTTTGTTTATCAATGTCCCCAGTGCTTAGCACGATGATTAGCACTTAGTATATCTTTAGTGTCTGCGGAGGAAACAAGTGAAATATTTTTACCATGTTAATAATAGGAAGATGGCCATATACTTTAGTGTCCAAACTGGGAAAGTTTTGTGATTGAAACAGGGCACTATCAATAATTACTCTGGGTCAACAGGAAAAGGTTGGTACTGTTCCAGATAAACTGAGACATATCATCACCCGAATAATTGGGCTACTTATGTATGCCAAATTGTTTTTTGCAGCTCAACACCATTTTCTCCTTCTTCACTCTCCCTGGTATTATAGGGATTAGAAGTCCGGGAACTACATTTCCAGGAACGTATGCCACCAGGGTTATGAGAAACGATGAAAACAATGAGCTTCATTCATGTGAGATTTCACAGACAAAAGAAAAATAGAAACCACTATTACTCCTTTGAGGGGGATAGTCACTTGGGCCTTGATAGATAGCATATGTGAGCTTTTGCCAACAGCTTCCAAGCATCTTCCTACAAATCACTCATTTCGATGCAGGTGAGAGCTGAAATCATTGGTGAAAGTTTCCTGTAGTTCCTGTGCTTCAAGATTTTCTGAATACTAGTAGCTGCATTTCTGATATTCCCTCTCCCAGGCCTTCCAATACTTTTATAAATCCCTTTATTTGTAAGGCAATCAACCCTAGCTGCCTCAACAGACAGCCAAAACTCTCAAATCTCTATGTGTTAGTCCAGTAAATGTTGACTTTTGCTCGTGCAAAGTCCAAATACAGGTTGATGAGAGCTCTCTTCCATCTGGTGCTTCAGACAACCAGATTCTTCCGCCTTTTTATTTCCATCTTCCTCTATAGCTTCCAGGGTTGCTCCCAGGGGCAGTAAGGGTTAGAAGAGGCATACAAGCTCTTAACCATTTTAGCCCTGGGAAATTAATTCACTCTCCTCCACAGTCCTTTAGCCAGGACCATCGTAAGTTCCCAACCTCATAGCAAGAGAGGATGAGAGAATAATACAATGTTTGGTAAGCATTAACTCTTTCTTTCACAGGCTTGAATTCCCTAAATTAAATCCCTTCCTACTTGAAATATCTGAGGTGGTTTCTGCTCTTCTTATTGATACTCTGTGAAATAATACATAAGTGTAGAACCTAAATATATTAATTTTATGAAGAGGCACTAATCATTAGTTTCCACACCTAAATGTGTAATTATTGGTTTTGCTGTGTATGTATACAAGCATATTATCGTACATAAAATGTTACATACATGCTTATGGTTTAGCTCATGTACCTACTGATAGATATTATCTGAATTAGTAGATTCAACAGTAAAGACTAAATTGGCATTGATGTCTTAAATGAAGAGAACAAAACTTTGTTGATGTGTAACTTATTTATACATATATCTACCGTTCCTTTGAACTAAAATGATCTATTTTAGTGAATAATAATGCTTTTGAGATTTATAAAGGACTGCATCTGTTGTACCTGTAAAGACCAGGGCTCATATCATTATTTTCTTATACCAACATGCCTGATGATGCATAAGGTTGTACTAAAGTGAGCAAAAGTGGTTGTGAAACAGGACATTGACTCCTGAATTTCGTAATCATTATATTTTCCCAGAAAACTATTAGCTTCTGTCTGACTCTTATCAAGAAACAAATAATACATACACAAACTGACTCATGCAACACAATACCTTAAAACACTTGTGTTAGCGTGATTATAGGTGTAGATGCATATACTGTGCTAAATGTTCATTCTTTCCATTTGAAGGTGATGTTCAATGGACAGGCCCTTGTTTCCACCTCAGTGACTATGGTGAAGATGGGTTAATTTCCAGGGATGATGTACAGTCAATGCAGGTGGCAGAGCTAGCTTACCCCACAGGCAACATTCAATTCCTGCCTGAATTGAGAGATTCATCACTGTATTCTGCCTACTTGTGCCCCTGTCAACAAATGAAGGTCACGTTACTCCCTCTAATTTGTGTTAACAGGAAATGTGGGTACAACAAGAAATCTGAAATATAAAAATGAATTGAGAGTAAGCACTTCAGGTGAGCCATTCCAGGACTGAAGTTTAATTCTGCCACTTTTCATTCAGGTTAATTTATGGAAAAGAAAAGGAAGGGAAAGAAAGTGAGTGGAAACTCACCTTTACTAAATACTTACGCTGGGCCAGATTCTGTGCCCAATATTTTCAGACATATTTCCTTACTGATTCATCACAACATCCCTTGTAGAAGATATGACTGTTATCTTTACTTTATAATAAGGAGGCCTGACTGTGTCACTTACTGTCTCAAAAATTTTGCGCAAAGCTTCTTGTCTCTCTCAGCCTCAGTTTTCTCATCTGCTAATACCTACCCTATATCTAGGCACTCCTCACACTTGGAATTATTTCTTTACCATTTCCCTTCCTTACTAGACAATCAGCTACATGAAGCTTTCAAAGGCACACCTGTCTGATGCCAAAGGCCTGCTTTCTGCCAAGCCTCAGAGCCCACCTGTAGGAGGGGCTTTGAAATAAGAGCTCGCTTGGACAAGCTAGAGCCTCCCCAGGCACGTGTGAACCCTCAGGCAGAAGCTGCATTTAGTACAGCACTATGAGAAGCTTATCTCTGCCACTAAAAACACTCATACATCAAAGACCAAAGAGGAAAAACAGCAGAAGAAAAGCGGCTACTGCTGATAAGCAGAGAGGGTCATCCCCCTGTTGGTGATCGCTGGCACCCACGCATCAAGGGACCTACAACAAACCTGAGTGAAAGTCAAATGCCTCTAGTCTGTGTGCCAGGTACTGAGACTAGGGAAGAATCTACAAAGAAATATCATGAACTTTCGAAGGTCCTCACTTACAACCAAGGGTCAGTAGTTGGTCTGTTGATCTGCTGTGAGTCTTGTGCCTTCTCAGTCGTTGAGAGTGGAAAATGGGAACCCAAACTAAAAGCTACCACTCTCTATGGAGCCAGGCCAAGAACATCAAAGATAACAAGAATCACAGGAACAGCCTATAATTGCTTTAAACTTTTCCCTGTCACTTCATCAACCAACCAATGACTATAGTACATATCCCACTATGGACCAAGTTCTGGAGATAGAGCAGTAAACAAGATACATATAGACCTTGCCCATGTATAGCTGATAATCCAGCAGTGAAGGAAATGTCAAGAAATCATTATATGTGTGGACCATGCCTAGACCTAGGGCAGGATTCTTACTCATATTTAACAGACAAGAAGACTGAAGCTGGGACTTGTAAGAGGCTTTGAATATCGTTTTTAAACCAGTAAGTGGCACAGCCAGGCCTCAGACATGGGCCTTTACATTTGTCATCCAGTGCTCTTTCCATATTGCTATACTGCCTGGCTGCCTGCCTCTAAGGACCACTTTCTGTCAAGACACCCTGCTTTGAGTCTACTGAAAGCTGAATATGGTGAATACAGACTAGAACGAGAAAAGTGTAAATAGATTACAGGTGATTCTGGAGCTGACCTCGAGTCCTGCCCTTTCTTGGCTTTAAACCACAGGGCTCTTGCTTTAGGAGGGGTTTTAAAAAGGAGGTAGAAAGCACGTCTCTGAATTGCACTATGATTCACAGAACTTCTGCTTAGGCTAGCTATGGTCTTCATTAACTTCCATGAAAAAATCTTTCTATCATCAGGACACCTGTGACTTTCCTAGGGCTCACCTGTCACCCAGTCAGTAGATGTCTGTGTTGAGCATTTACCATAATACCCATCCTGCAGTTTCCATCCCTCCTAAAAGAGGAGCTTTAGGCAAAACTGTGAACCTCACAACTATACTATTGGCAAGGCCTTTGGGAGACATCCGTCTCAACAATAAGAATTAGCTCTTTTTGGGGCTTCCCTGGTGGCACAGTGGTTGAGAGTCTGCCTGCTAATGCAGGGGACACGGGTTCGAGCCCTGGTCTGGGAGGATCCCACATGCCGCGGAGCAACTAGGCCCGTGAGCCACAACTACCGAGCCTGCGCGTCTGGAGCCTGTGCTCCACAACAAGAGAGGCCACAACAGTGAGAGTCCCGCACACCGCGATGAAGAGTGGCCCCCCGCTTACCACAACTAGAGAAAGCCCTCGCACAGAAACGAAGACCCAACACAGCAAAAATAAATAAATTAATTAATAAACTCCTACCCCCAATATCTTCTTTAAAAAAAAAAAGAATTAGCTCTTTTTGGAACCATCTCTGGAGAAAAGGGACAAATAAAAATGGTTGTTGAGACAGGTGCTGGAAATGCTTGACCAGTGGAGACTGATTCTGAAGAGGACCTGAACAGGAGTGCACGTGAATTCTGGGTGGCTGTGCTTCTTCCTTCTTCTACCTGCCCGACAGGAGACTGACTGTTCAATACGCCAGCTAACAGGCCGGAGTCTGCCGTGTTCTCAGCCTGGTGGTAGGTGCTGGGGGGACTACTGTGCAGAAGACAAAAAACTCAGATATTGGAGAATGTGGTCTGATTAGGAAATTGAGATGAAACATGAAACAGAGAATAAAAATGGGCCGAAGGAGAGCTTCCCTGGTGGCGCAGTGATTGAGGGTCCGCCTGCCGATGCAGGGGACACGGGTTAGTGCCCCGGTCCGGGAAGATCCCACATGCCGCGGAGCGGCTGGGCCCGTGAGCCATGGCCGCTGCGTCTGTGCGTCCGGAGCCTGTGCTCCGCAACGGGAGAGGCCACAGCGGTGAGAGGCCCGCGTACCGCAAAATAAATAAATAAATAAATAAATAAGATGGGCCGAAGGAGTCCAGAGCGAGGAGAGGTTAATTTGGGCGGGAAGAACTGTGGAGCCTTCGCTTCCGACGGGATTGACTAACGCGTTACGGGATGTGGTGGGTTTGACAAGATGAGCTGGAGGAGAAGGTCGGGCTGAGCAGGGCACATGGTGTCAGCAAAGGTGCAGGGGTGGGAGTGAGGAGGGTTTGTGGAGGACACGGTGGCCCATCTGGGAAGCAGAGGATGTGGCTTGGAGAGCAATGGGATTCAGCTGGTGGGTATACTACTACAGCCCACCCAGGGCCACAAGTCAGAAAACCGGGCTTGGGACACAAACCATGGTCTGTGTGTCCTGGCACAAGCCGCATTCTCTCTGGGCTTCCCATGAACAATCGGATTGTTCCACTGGATGAAGATCCCCTTCCAGCTCTAGCAACTATGATCTTTTGATTTTCAAAGCTATGGGGGTCCTACTTCTGGCTAAAGGTCCAGTGGGAGACAGAGAACCCAGGTCACAAAGAACAAACAGGAAAATGTCTTATTATTTTTTCTAGCACAGTTGAGACCCCCTGGAATTCCTTAAACCAGAAGGAAGAAGTCTGGGTGGCTCCACACGGAGATGCTGAGGCTCACTATTCTTTTCCTCCCAGGACCCACTGGCCAGGGGTGGCGGGGTTTGAGGAAATCCAACTCACACGCTCATTTCTTTTCTCTTCTGCTGCACATGCTTTTGATAGTAAGACACGCTTCACCAGGCACATCCTATAAAACTGGTCACGCATATTTCTTTCTTCAGAATCATTTCCTCTTGAAAGTGCTTCCTCACAAACAAGTTATTCAATGGTCACCGTGGCAGTTTCCATTTAGTGCCTCAGAACTAGGGCCTGCAGAGGGCCTGCCTTCTGTATGCAGGGCTCACAGTGACCAATGACAGGAATCACCTCTGCCGCCCGGCCGCAGAGAGGAATCGTCGTGCGGGGAGCACGGCGAGGGTCTGTCTCTCGCAGACAGAATTCGCACAGCAGATAATCTTGTCTTCATCTCAGCACAGCCAGGGAAAACATGACATCTTAAATAGGCTCCTATATAAACCAAAGATAGTGCAAACAAACTATTTTGATCTCGATGTATTTCCCTCAAAGAGAATAAATACATAAGAAAATCCATTTTGAAGACCAAATAAAAATAAGCACATATACACACACTCATCAAGGGAAATCTTCTAAGGCTTTGATTTTATTACTACTATGCAGTATCCTCAGTTCATATTTAACTGAAGGAGGAGGCATTTCTGTTGGATCATTTTTACCTCCCCCGCCTCAGCAAGTAACTGCTTTATGAATTGCTAGCTGTTCTTAACAAGAAGCAGAATGACCAACGTTTCCCTTTCTTTGTGATGTCTCGTAAGATTTCAACTGCTAATATCACTACTTCCACCACGGAGTCACATGAGATAAATCTTCCCAAGTTTGTGAGGTCAACAACCAAGGTTTCATCAAAGCTGGAAAACAGCATCTGTACTTGGATGTTTCTCACGGTTTCAAGCGGTAAATCATGGGGACAGAGAAATAAAAAGGCATTTATTGAAATTAAATCATCCGTTCACAAATAGTACATTTTTTCCCAGTCTGAAAGATTTGAAAAGAAAACAAAAACCCTGGATGTGTATGCAGCAGAAAGGGGCAAATGCTGATCAGTCTTGAGTAATATATATAAAACAAAATTTTAGAAATAGGACTTATGTAGAGTAGGAGGTATAAGATTTATTTTAAAAAGTGAAGGTAATGAAGTTAATATCAGTGAAGAAAGATAAAAGATTATTTCTCTTCTCTAGCCATCTTTCAGTAAATGAAAGGGGAAGCAAAAGAGCATGTAAAAACTGCATCTGAACATGAAATTTCAGGACAGCTAAACATAACAAAACTACCCCACAACTGGACTAGTGAACAGCAACCAGAGCCAAACACAACAACAAAAAAGGTCTGAATCTCTTGGATGTAGATCAACTCATCTCACACATTTTTGAATCTAAAACAAACTCTACATAGTTGCTGACAGACAGTGTGCAAAGAAATATTACTTCAAAGATGGTCACAGCAATTCACAATGACAGGACAACTCCGATCATGGGAATTCACTTCATGTCATTACTTTTTATAGCACTTGGAGAATTAGGAAGAATTTGCCACTGTGACCACAACTAATCTCACCACTTGAAAAAATTATTCAATAAAATCTATCTTCTTCCATAAGAGGAAATAAAGGTCACCTTAAACACGTGTAGAGCAAACAGGACTGAACGTAGCCTACGTTAAGAGAAGTTGCCTAAGTTAATATTAGGAAGGACAAAAGAAAGTGATTAAACGATTAAACAAAGACTCACTGATAAACAAAAGGCTAAAATCCAGAGACAGTGTAACGATGGCGCCCAGATCAAACAGACGTGGATGTGGCCTTCCCACCTGACTTCATGATATGTACCCCAAACTCATTCCTTCATGCTGCTGGGCCTCCCCAAGCCAGGCTACATTTTTACTAGGTTGCACCTCTGGCTTCTTTCTCTCGTCTTTCTTTCCCCTTTAGTCATAGTTGGCTTCCCTGCCAGTCTTGTGTTTCTGTAAGAGACCCAGGGCCTCTGTGGATTGACTCCTCTACCTCCCCAGGCAACCCGTCCTCTGAACGTCTCACTTTCCTGGCCCAAAGTATTGGAGTGGGGTCAGTTCTGCTAAATCTGGCAGATACTATTATTGATATTGTCTTCTGTTGGGGGCGGGGCGGAACATGCAAAGATGAAAAGTCAGGCTTAAGGAGCTCAAGTCTGACAGTGGAAACTATGGGTACACATAACATACTGGAGATGGGGAGAAGGAGGAGAGGTGAAATAGTACGGCAGATTTAGGGACCTGCAGTAGATGTCACATAAAATACCCTTGAAGATACACAGCAGTCAGCAGCCCCCATGGAGGGGCTTGGAGGACGCACATGTTCCCACTTCCCGCATGACTCCTACCCGTGCCCGCTCAGGGACCTACACCCACTCCTTCCAGGCCACTGACCAACAGCGACCAACATCACTCTCCATTCCATTCTCTTTATCCATATTCCCCAGATTTAAATGTAGAGCCTTAAGTGCCCTCACTAATATACCTATCCCTCACTGAATGACCTTTTTTCACTATGAAAAAAAGAACGGCACAGAGAAGTAAATCAGGTAAATTACAAGGCCAGAAGTGTGATTCAAAATTTTGGATAGGGCTTCCCTGGTGGCACAGTGTTTGAGAATCCGCCTGCCAATGCAGGGGACACGGGTTCGAGCCCTGGTCTGGGAAGACCCCACATGCCGCGGGGCAACTGGGCCCGTGAGCCACAACTACTGAGCCTGCGCGTCTGGAGCCTGTGCTCTGCAACAAGAGAGGCCGCGACAGTGAGAGGCCCGCACGCCACAACTAGAGAAGAGTGGCCCCCGCTCGCCACAACTAGAGAAAGCCCTCGCGCAGAAACGAAGACTCAACACAGCCAAAAATAAATAAATAAATCAATAAATAAAGTTTGGATAATAGAAGTGTGTATTGTCTATCCCTCTAGCAAGTCCATTCTAAAAATATGCTCTAAGTACAGAAAGCAACAGAGAAATGGCTGCTACTCCTGGTGGCTTCCTGATTCACCTTCCCACTGTCTCCTCAGGCGCTCCAGTGACTAGTGTTTCACCCACTGTCCTTCAGTGACAGGCCAGCTTCTGAGTAAGCTCAGCTGTGAATGTCATGAGTGGCTTAGATTTGCAATTAGGGATTTGTTTCTTCTTCAGTGATGGTCGTTGGGGGTTGGGAGCTGGGGGAGGAAGGAGACCTGCTTAATAATTGCCAGGAAAAATCAGTATAGATTTTTCTAAGGCACTATTCTGAAAGAATAAATAGACAAAAACACACAGTGAAAATCTTTAAGTGAGGACTGATTATGTAAGTTGCATTTACGAAAGCTGGCAGAATCACTGATAAGAACACACTTGCTTCAATGGCCCAGGACTTTATAATCTGATATGAAAGTTGGGGTCATTTTTTCAAGGGTGGCAGTGAGATGATTTTGTGTGATACTCTTCCTACTAGTCCAAATAACATCCTCTGAAAACTAATATACACCTGTGCTTAGACCACTCAGGAGCTCCATCTCCAGCCTCTGTAGATGTTGTGAGTTGGGTGAAGGAGGGGATTAGCAGTGACTGCAGAGGCAGTTTCGGGACCAGCCAGCAGTAGCTAGACCTTGAGAGAGAAGGGGGTAGGCAAGAATGACTTTTCTCTTTCTAGGGCTCTAACCGGTACCTTTATGCCAGTGTTTCCACAAACCTAGGATTGAGAGTGGGTCTATAAACCAATTTCTAAAAAACACAGAGAAAAAATTATACCTTTATATGTGAAATGGTTCCCTCTGTAAGTTAAATTGATAATTTAATTTCTTTGCTCTTGGCTGGAAGAATATCGACTTGATAATAGTAACACTGGTCATCTCATGATAAAAGTATGGTTGTTATAAAGTTTCGTGATTAACAAAATTTGAAAATAAATTATTATTAGTTAACAGGTTTTTTTTTTTTTTTTTTTTCTTCAAAACCTTGCAAAGCATGCAAATAAAGATGAAAACACAAAGGAAGCTGGATGGTAAAATGATTGGGGACTATAGGCCTTGGCCGTCCATGCTTTCCTCCTCGTCCCTTTCTCATTATTCCATGACAATAAATGCCATAGACAGGTCACCGGCCTGATTTTCCAGTTCTTCTTTTTTCCAAATGACAAGCACCAGGCTGAATGAAAGGTGTTTTTCTATCTTAGAAAAGGACTAAAGGGGGCTTCCCTGGTGGTGCAGTGGTTGAGAGTCTGCCTGCCGATGCAGGGGACACGACTTCGTGTCCCGGTCCGGGAAGATCCCACGTGCCGCGGAGCGGCTGGGCCCCGTGAGCCATGGCCGCTGAGCCTGCGCGTCTGGAGCCTGTGCTCCGCAGCGGGAGAGGCCACAGCAGCGAGAGG
>RJWK010038424.1:0-20812 GCA_004363435.1 Platanista minor | reverse complement strand
TCATGAAGGGCCTGGGGGCAGGACAGGAATAAAGACACAGACCTACTAGAGAATGGACTTGAGGATATGGGGAGGAGGAAGGGTAAGCTGTGATAAAGTGAGAGAGTGGCATGGACATATGTACACTACCAAACGTAAAATAGATAGCTAGTGGGAAGCAGCCGCATAGCACAGGGAGATCAGCTCAGTGCTTTGTGATTACCTGCATGGGTGGGATGGGGAGGGTGGGAAGGAGGGAGATGCAAGACGGAGGAGATATGGGAACATATGTATATGTATAATTGATTCACTTTGTTGTGGAGCAGAAACTAACACCACTGTAGAGCAATTGTACTCCAATAAAGATGTTAAAAAAATAAGTAAAAAAAAAAAAAAAAAAAAGGTAGCATAGACTTGGGTTATTTAAGGAATGAGTAAAATATCATCAAATATCCACAAGTAAAAATCATCTTCTTCGGCATTCAGAAGAAGACAAGAGTGACTTCTGCTTTAAAACATTAATGGTTTTTTTAAAGGGTTTTATGTGAATGGAAGGCATTGGTTTCATTATTGCATTATTGCAAAGTCAGCAATAATATATTACTCAAAGTCTCACAAATCTTAGAATTAGTTATGCTTTTGTATACAAATTTCTGTTGTAAATCTACAGAAATAAACAGAAGTAAACTATTTCCCTTAATAGGGCACTATTGACAATGACGTATTTGTGAAGTTGAAAACTGAAAAGCAAAGAACCGCTTTGTTATAGGTGATGAACTAACATATATATTTTATCCACAAACCTCAATTTCCAGGTGTTTAGCCAAGATAATTTATATACATATGTTACAAGTAGTAAAATGACACATTTTGTCATTTAGTGACTTTAATTTGGTTTAAACTGCAAAGGAGAACACAGATGGATATGTACCTGCCATCAACTGCCTCAAAATTAATTTTTAGATGAACAAAAAAGCCCACTCTCTTTCCTAAAGGGGCTGATTCTAAGGCAGGGGCAAACTTGACCAGTCCCAAAGAATGAAGAACTTATAATGAGCTCCTGGTCAAACCTGGTCAAAATAAGCAGAATCTTGCAATAACCAATCTCATCACCATGAGAAAACAGTGTGAATATTTAAAGCCTTATTATTCAAAGTGTGGTCCATGGACCAGAAGCATGGGCTCCCACCTGAGAGCTCATTACAAGCGCAGAATCCTAGGCTCTACCAGGTCTACCAGGTAATTGAAGAAACACTAGTCAAGAGGAAAATGGTGGCACAGTAACAACGAAATGCTCAAATTCCCTTTGATGGTGATGAGATTCCACAAAGAAACCCCATCAATCACAGGCCCAAGACAGGAAAAAACATTATTATAAACATGATAAGAACACAAAGCCAAACTGAAAAATACGAGAAACAAATGAGGAAGCTAAAACAGAAAACAGATCAGAACACACGTTTGGAGAGGTGGTATGGGTGGTGGCGTTTCATACTATTTACAGATTTACTGAGATCCAGAACTAAATCCAGCAGAAGCCATATGTTCAGTGTTCCGGTGGATAACCTCTGTGTCACTCCATGTATGACAAAGCACCTAGGGGGCTTTAGAATAAAATGGTGCTTAGGCTGTCATAAATGGAGTCCAAAAAGTAAGTTAGTAAATAAAATGCACACATTAATGTATGTAAATCAATATTTCCTACAAAAAATAGAGACTATGAAAAATTTAACTAATACCTAGAAAGAAACTATACGTATCCCCCCCATACACTGTGGGGGGGAATGGGCTAAGCAGGTGAAGGAGATTAAGAGGTACAAGCTATGAAACTTGTTAGGTATGAAATAAGTTACAAGAATGTGATATACAGCACAGGAAATATAGTGAATATTCTATAATAACTTTGTATGGAGAATATTCTATAAAAATAGCAAATTACTATTTTGCACAACTGAAACTAATATAATAGTGTAAGTCAAATATATTTCAATAAAATTAATTAATTAAAAATAAAACTACTTTGTGACGTGACCGGAAGGTCAGAAATAGAAAAATATAAAGTTAAAGCAATTTATGAAAAATAGAAAAAAATAAGCATGGTACAAATCAATTTAAATATATCAATTTTCCCTATATGGATTAAATTCACCTAAAAGGTACAAAATCAAATAGGATGAAAAAGTACAAGTACTCACTAAAATTAAATGACTCAAAAAGCCAAGAATAAAAGAATGGGTAAATATATAACAGATAAATACTAACAAAAATAAAATTTGTAAAAGAAATACTGCTATCAGGAAAAAATATTCAGGTAGAAATACTAATGAGAGTAATATACTCATGGGGGTAAATAGTAATGGGAGTAACACTATGACATACTATATAATGAAAGGGAACAATTTTTCAAAACTAAAGATAAAACTAAGATGTTGCATTAACCTAATAATACAGTTTGAAATCTATGAAGAAAAGTTAAGAGCAGAATACCAAGGAGAAACAAACTCACCCAGAATCTGATAATGACATTGTAATACAACAACTCTCTAATCATTAGATAAAAAAACCTTTTTAATTGTAAAAATATAGAAGATTTCAGCAAACTAGTTAAGAAACTTTACCTAATACACAGAGAGATCCTCTAAACATTACAGCTAGTAACCAGTTTTGTCAATCACACATGAATCATTTACAAAAAATGAACACGCTTAAGGCCAAAAATTTAGAAATCCCAAACATGACACTGATAAAATTCTCTGATAATAACAAATCCAAAATAATAAAATCAATAAATGGTTTTAACGACATATTTAAAAACTAAGGAAGGTGTATGTTTCCAGGAAAATGTAGAAGACATACTTTAAACTATTTTATTTTTAACACTTAATTTACCATTAACAACTAAAAATTCTCAGGATTAAATACAAAGCAAAAAAAAAGTCTGAAATGTGAAGAGAAGACAGTATATACTTTCTTTAGGGCAGAGATGCTTGCAATGGATTTTCTTAGCTTTTGTACAAATCAGTTAATGTTTTAATCATCCTTTTGAATGACAGTTTTAGTGTAATAAAATTCTTGATTGATAGTCTTTTTAAAAAACATTGAATATGCCGTCTCTGTTCTCTCCCTACCTAAACAGAAAAGGAGGTACCTCTAATGGGATGCAAATTCTTAATAAACTGATCTTGCAGCAAATACCAGTTATAAAACTTTGGGAGGAACCTTAAATGAGAGCTAAAAAGAATGAGCAAAAGCAGAAGATTTTAGGAAAGGGAAAGCAATTTAAAAAGCATTCATATAAATTACATTTATAAATTACACAAATGTAAAGCATAATGGGAATGATCACTTACCTCTTATCCGACATCAGGGAGGTCGAAAGAGGAACATCATCTTTGCAGTGCTGAAATAAAAAGAAAATAACTGTGTCAATTCAGAATTCTATATTTAGTGATAATATTTTTCAAGAATGAAGTAAAGATGTTTTCAGATAATAGAATTAGAGTGATCTCAAAGGATTAAAGGGGAAAAAAAAATCCAGCTCACAAACTACCAAGAATAGTGTCTGTTCACCATAGTCAGATTAGAAAACTTCCTATTTCATGGGACATCGGCTAAAGTACTCAGAAGAGTTTTGTCTCAGATGTGCGGGCAAACAACTCATAGGCAAAATAATGTACTGGTCCCATCTTAAAAGCTTAAAAGCAGGACCTAAATGTATCATGTTGTTTCCAAGTAAATTAACAGCATCCCAGAACAAACTCAAGAATATTTATAGCATGCAGAAATATCCAGCACCCATAAATCCACATTGTCTGGCATCCTGTTAAAAATTATTAGGCAGACAAAGACGCAGAAAATATGACATGATTACAATAAGAAAAAAAAAAACTGACCCAGCTATGATACAGATTATATAATTAATTAAAAAATACATTAAAACAGTTACTGTAGCTATATTCTGTTTGTGAAAAGGGAAGTATATGCTTTTTAAACTAGCAGAGAAAAACTGAAAAATAAAATTTTTACATTTCACTCACAATATAAAAAAATAAATTAAATAGGAATAAATTCACAAAAGCCATGTAATATCTATACACTGCAAACTACAAAGTATTGCTGACTCAAATTAAAGAACACTAATACAATAAAGCTTGTTATATTTGGGGGAAAATCAATCATCTTATGGATTCAAGACAATAACTATCAAAATTACTACAGATACTTTTGGAAAAATGAATAATTTGAAGTGGATGTGATGCTGCTAGAGCTCTAATATATTGCTGGTAGGAAGTTAAAATGGTACAACTACTTTGGAAAAATATTTGGAAGTCTCCTAAAATATTAAACATATACTTGCCATAATTCCCAGCTATTTCATTTTTATGTATTTACTCAATTAAATGGAAACATTTGCCAACATAAAGATATATTCTTGTACATATACCTAATACTGTACCAGTTGCACATCTGAAAGTCCAAAGTGCTGAGAAACCCCTCAGTCCTGGGCAAATCTGGATGTTTTTGTCACCCATCACACAGGTATGAGTAAATAAATTAAAATTTGATGAGTAACAATATTTATATGTTTTCAAAGTGCCTCTCTCTAAAACACATTTACAAAAAAGCAAAAAATAACTTTTCAGTGTGGAAGTCTGGCAGACAAAACATTAATCAAATGGTCAAAGTGAATATTATCAATAACGGCACAAATGGAAATTTTGTGCTACTTGATAAGATGCAAAGAAGATCATGCAGCACACTTTTGTGACATTCTTATCAAAAAGTGTAGCCTGAATCTAATCATAGGGAATATCAAACAAATTCATATTTAGAGACATTCTTTAAAATAATTAGCCTGCAATTTTCAAAAGTATTAAGCTCCTAAAAGTCAAGGAAAGGCTGAGAAACTGCTCCAGAATGAAGGAAATTAAAGCAATATGACAACTAAATTCAATATGTGATTCGAAAGTGGATAATTTGTCTATGAAGACCATTACTGAGGCCACTGGTAGGACGGAATGGGCTCTAAAGATTAGATGATAGTAATATATCAATGTAAATTCCCTTATTATATCAGTCCTACTGTGTAGGAGGATCGCCTTATGAAAATACACACTAAAGTATCCAGGGCACAAGATTAACAACTTACTGTCAAATAGTTCAGCAATAATTTTTCTGTACTCTGTCTCCTTGTTTTTTTAAGTTTGTGATTGCTTAAAAATTCAAAGAAAAAATTTAGAACCTTCTAAATGGAACAAAGATACTAAATATAAGGCTCTAAAAAAGTTATATTTTAAGAGAAGATGGTCAGCAGCAATTTCTGCCTAATGTGGAATTCATCTAGCACATGAGATTTGCTGAAAAGAAGTCTGGGGCTGTTAGGATGAAGCAAAAAAAAAAAAAAAAAAACAAAAGATATCCCTAGCTTAGGACAATATGAGATGTTAAACAGAGGAAGTAAAATAAAAGTCCATGGACCATTAAAATTTCTATGAAGCACTTCCATTTTCATATTCAAAGTTGCGAAATACAGTCTTGTAATTTAAAAACTAAGTGTATGGAGACTAATCCAATAAAACTTTTACACTCTTTTAAAAATTATTAATTAAACTTATTAACATTAAATTTCACATATTTGCATTTAAGTAATAAACAGTATACCACTTTTATGCAAGTTAATGTTTCTGCACATATATGTATTTGTAACAATTTGTATAACTAATCTATTTTGCTGAACCCTAGACAATATCTTTTATGAAAAGACTATCACAAACTCAAGTGCATCTACCTTCGTTGAAGTAAACACAATGAACTGGAAACTTCACTATGTCTCAATAACATTCCAAAAATGATTCAACAGCAGTGTTGGTACAAATTATCTTTCCTAGGTTATACACTGAAATATTGCAGAAATCTAGGAAAAAATTAATGAATTCCGGGGAGAATACTCTATTTTTCATTCTTTATAAAGCAGTTTAAAGGAAGAGTGGGTGATCTGAGGAGGGAGAGAGATCTCACATTTGTTAGTAAAGCCAAATTAAAAGTTTGATCAATAAAAAAGGTCTTTGCCATTGAAGGTGATTTGCGTGTTCCTCTACATAAAGAGAAGAAAACTTAGGGAAAATAATAAAGATAAAAGAAAGTGAGTGAAAGGAAAGAACCATTCTATCCTGGCTTCTGGAAGATAAATTGTATGACAGGCCCAAGGACAATTTAAAATATTCCAGCACAGCTTCCTGGGGCTCTACCAATAAGCAAAGGCTAAAGCTAGAAAAAATGTTTTTAAGCTTTACATCAGTACTCCACAATGGCTATCAGGGATTTAATGGTGAGCTGAGGTTCTGACCTTCTCAACAAAATAAGACAGAAAATTCAGAGGGAAAGAAGATGAAATATGGATTGATGAGGTTGGGATCTGTACATGATCATCACAAGTCATTCGACGTGAATATATCAACGGTGTATACTCTTGACACATGAGACACAATTACAAGAGCATGAAAGAAAGTTTGTTTTTTTAACAAACTTGGCTTAAATCTTTAGAATTCATACTTTCTTTAATGTGAACCTCAAATATTAATATTTTATTTTGTGGTGAACAAATTTAATACATTCATATTTTATTTTTCAATATATTTTAAGTTTATTCACTGAACTCACCAGAATCCTATATCAATTACCATTTTGTCAACATTAACTTCCTCCAATTATTTTTCAGTTTGTTTAGGCTGAAATATTTTTCTGTTTTCATCTCCAGAAAGTTATTTAAAGTTTTAGTGACTCTTTTAGAAGTTCCCAGTAACACCTAATATTGTTATTTGGCATAAAAGGGACACTTAATTCTGTTTATTGGTGAAGTTATAACAGCTATTACATAAAGAGACTATACATTCTTTTCTTTTTCTTCATTTTATTTACTTATTTTTGGCTGTGTTGGGTCTTCATTGCTGCGCACGGGCTTTCTCTACTGTGGTGAGCGGGGTCTACTCTTTGTTGCAATGCACAGGCTTCTTATTGCAGTGGCTTCTCTTGTTGCAGAGCACAGGCTTTAGGCGCATGGGCTTCACTAGTTGCAGCACATGGGCTCAGCAGTTGTGGCTTGCGGGCTCTAGAGCACAGGCTCAACAGTTGTGGTGCACAGGCTTAGTTGCTCCACGGCATGTGGGATCTTCCCAGACCAGGGCTTGAACCTGTGTCCCCTGCATTGGCAGGTGGATTCTTAACCACTGTGCCACCATGGAAGTCCCGACATTCTTCAAATATAAAAATTATTTAAAATTTCCTTCCTAATGATCTTGACTTTGCCAGAGACTGAATGTACTAACAAGTCATAAAACAGAGGAATTCAGGAGTGCTTCTTTGAAACACATGGATTATTGTGCTCCATTCTCTTTTACCACCATTATAATGTGGAATTCTACAAAACAAAATTATTGAAAAGAAATGGAAAGAAACAGTATCCCTGATGCTACAATCTTTGTGAAATGTAAATGGTTATATGGGAAGTATTTGGAAAACTGTTGAGAGCACACACATCTATGGGGAGCAGAACTTACTGAACCAAAGTTAGGAGAAACAGCATAAGGTTTGGGGAGGTAGAGGCATAGCAGAAAAGGAAGGCTACGGAAGGAGAATGTCAGAGTACAGGGTTAAATGAAAGATATGCAAGTGAAAACTTTACCAAGAATAACAATTTCTTGAGTGTCCAGTTTTTCAACTCGAAATTTTCACAAAATATTTACCCTAACCCCACTTTCATTTCAGTTTCCTTTAAGTATCTGCCTTCTTGAGTGACTTTGGGCCACATTAGGTGATGTATTAAAACAAATAAAAGAACCCGCACTGTACACCCTATTTTGCGAAAATAGGGAGTTCCTTTTATTTCCCAAGAGACTTGTAAATTTATTTGCTGGAAAATACAAATATATTTCATATAAATTCATAAATGTTAATCTCTTAATATGCTACACAATGGGAAATTATGACTGTCATACAAAGATTTTCTAATACTTTCAGGTGATTATATTGAAGAGTAACTATACTCACCCACATAACATCCTATGGTCCTAATATTAAAGTCATAATGTGGCATTCAATGTACTATTGGCTTATGTGGATTTAGCTTAAAATAACAAAAGACTTAATATTAAAAGTGAATTACAAGCTCAATATATGAATTTTGGGAAGACATAAACATTCAGTCTATAGAAATCATATTCTCCAAGCCCTTCTTCCTCACTTTTGTGCTCAAAGCACCTGCAATCCTTACATAGAAGCAAAATGTTTTCATAAAATATGATATGCAGGAACTGGGAGGGAAGATCATCAAAAATAAAAGTTAATTACAATGAATAGGCCAGATATTTTGCAAACTTTTCTTCTTCACTCATTGTCTCCTAGAGGAGTATAACTCATTTGATCTCCACAGCCTGAATTCTGTTAAAGAATCTCTCAATTTAATGCTCAACGAGTTGAAGCATTTCTGTTTCCCCTACCTCATAAACACTTAATGGAGCTTAGATGTTTGGAATAATGCACCATGTACAGCAAAGCATGAGCTTTTCTGCGTTAACAGTAAAGCAGTGAAATATTTAACAGTCAAGTGGGCAAGAGGACAAGATCAGATGGGACAAGATCAGACACATAGCACAAAGTTGACATAACCAAATTATCCCCTATTCCTGTCAAACAGATGTTGCTGTTTAATGGCTTGCTTTGGGAGGAAGAAATGGAAATACTGAAAGGCTACTTTGGGATGTTATTGATATTTTGAATTTATGGAATATAAGGCTTGACTGACTCCTATAGCTTTGAGGATAACCTGAGTATAATTAAGTATTCTGTGATGCTACAAGCTAAACAGTCTTTGCTTCCAGTCTTCTTATTTCACTCTCCTAGGGCTCGAAGGACCACTGAAACAGGAGAAGGATCACATACATGAATATACTCTACTGCATAAATTGGACATGAGATATTTAGAAATAGGTTAATAATTAACTGAATAGATTATATTCCAATACCTATAATGCTTTCCTATATGCCATATTTATCCCAAAAGTATTGCTCTTTTAATGATCTACCACTAAATATATTTATGTTAGCATTCTTTTGTCCTTTTCTTTTTTAAAAATTTGTTATCATAAGTGGAAAGTTCATAAAATAAAGGCTCACGTATAATAACTGTTGTTTATTGAATGAGTTGTATGTACGAGGCATTATGTTAAGTGCTTTGTAGGTTTTATTCCATTTAATTTCTTCAACCTGATGGAGGAACTACCAGGGTCTCAATTTTATAGCTGAAGACCTGAAGCTTCAATAAATAAAACAGTGTATCCATGGTCAGCAAAGCTAGAGGATGGCTGACCTGGCATTTGGACTGAAATCTCGCCATCTCGAAAGCCCTTCACTGTTTCTATAAACTACTACAGTATGTATCTTTTATAAGTGAGTAATGTACTGAAATACCACTCCCACCACCATTTTGTTTTAAAAAGGTTAAAAGTCAAATAAGAATTCAGATTCCCTAAGGAAAACATTCATAATGGAGTAGTGATGTGTGGGGTTTGGAATCTTGTCTGTTATAAACTGACCAGAGACACGTTACTGAACCTCTGAGCACCCATGTTCTCTTCTGTAAAATGAGCACAGCAAATACCGAGGTGAGAGTTGTTGGGAAGACAAAACATAGCAGCATATTAGACTCACTGTTTGCTTTCTTCCCTCTCTCAGCCTCAGTTTCCTACTCTGTCAACCAGAGATAATAAACCTTCTAACGTATCACTGTGACAGAGATCCTTAAAGGGAAAACATTTATTGAAATGAAAATGCTTTGAAAAGTGCAAAGTGATGTTTTATAAGCACTTTTAGGTTACTCAGTTCTGCCAGAAAGAAATGATAAATTATCACCTAATTCACGATGAGGAGTTCCTATTCAAGAGAGTCTAAACTTTCGTTGTTTGGGAAAACAAATTATCCTGACTCATTTGTTTTTCAACTCTGAATTGTCTATTGGGCTTGGCTTTATTTTGGTTTTGATTCTTCTGAATATATTAGTATTCTAATAATTATTTTGTACTTTGAGTGCACTGAAGTAAATTTGAATGACTCTTGGTTTTTTCTCTTCTGACTGAGCCACAAGATAACAGAGACAGTGTTTAGCATGTAAATCCTAAGTGCATTTTTCTTGCCACTGGTAATATAGCTGAATATGATTATGTGTTAGATGCTTACAAAATAAACAGAACCACATATAGCTAGCAAGTACATCAAAGAAACCACAGACTGTTGTGTTTAGTAGGTTATTTAAGAGATATACTTTCTAATGAAAAATTACTAGAGCTAGCATCAAGACATTTATGGATATAAAACAGCAAACAAAATATGGTCTTCAAAAACAAGTAACTGTTCAAGTTACTCTCTGTGGTAAGTTTGGTTTGATATGCTGTTGAGTAACAGTAAACAAGCTAAAAATGGGAGAACACATTTTTACCAAATGTTGCTGGCATGATTTAAATATTCATACTATACCCCTAATAAACTAATTCAATTGGAGGGATTTTCACATGTTTGCAATCTGCTTGAGGTACAACTAGATGGCCCTCTTAGGAACAAAAATGTCACATCTTGAATATTTCTGGTAGATATGTAAAATAATTCAGATATATGAAAATTCTCTTCAGTCAAATTATTTTCTTCATTGACAGTATAAAATACAGCTTGCTTAATAGCTTAGTAATTAAGATATTAGAAATTGAAGGTTAGTGTTAATTTATATAATATGTAATTATCTATGCTGTAATGCAGATTATTTTGTAGTCTTCATTTTGTTTTTAAAGATATTAAAAGTGTTTAAATTATAAAAGCTATTCTTTTTATTTTTGTTAGGTATTTTTAAACTTTATTTTGAGATAATTGTAGATTCACGTACAATTCTAGGAAAGAATTCAGGGAATAATACATCTTGTATCCCTTTACTAAGATATCACAATCAGAAAATTAACACTGATACAATCCACCAACCATGTTTGCATTTCACCAACTTTAAATGCATTAAATGTGTATGTCTACAACTCTGTAATTCTATCATTTCTATAATGCTGTATAAATTTAATCAGTTATATTCTATATTTTGAGATTGGCTTTTTTTTTTCATTCAGCATAATTCTCTTGAGATTCAACCAAGTTTTGTTTAGCAATAGGTCTTTGTTTTACTTTGTTTTTGCGTTGAGTAGTATTCCATGGTGTAGATGTACCACAGATTGTTTAACCATTCACCTGTCCAAGGACATATAGGTTGTTTTCATTTTGGTGGTACTATAAATAAAGCTACTATGAGCATTTGTTTATAGGTTTTACTATAGACTTAGATTTTCACTTCTCTGGGATAAATGCCCAGGATTGAAATTACAAGGCTGCATGACAATTGTATGTTTAATTTTTAAAGAAACTACTGTAGTCTTCTAGAATGGCTATACTATTTTACATTCTCAACAATAATGTATTGGATTTAATATTTTGTTGATGATTCCTGCATCTATGTTCAGGACAGATATTTGTTTTTAATTTTCCTTTCTTATAATTTCTTTACCTCATTTTGGTATTACAGTAATACTGGCCTCATGAAATGAGTTACAGTTTCTGCTGGAAGAGAATGTAGAAAATTGGCATAATTTCTTCCTCAAACGTTTGGTAAAATTCACTAGTGAAACCACTTGGCTTAGCACTTTCTTTTTGGCAAAGTTACTAATTATTGATTCAATTCTTTATTAATACATGTAGACTGATTCTTCTTATCTATTTCTCATTGCATGAATTTCAGTAGATTGTGTCCTTCAAGGAATTGGCCTATTTCATCTAAATTGTCAAATTTCTGGGCATAGAGCTGCTCATTTTATCATTTTAATTTTAATGTCCATGGGCTCAGTAGTGGTGATGTCTCTTTCATTTCCGATATTATCTGTGTTCTAGATGATAGATATAGATGTAAATATCTGTTGGTTAGTCCAGTAAGAGGTTCATTAATTTTATTAATTATTTCAAAGGAGTAGCTTTTGGTTTTGTTCATTTTCACTACTGTTTTCCTGCTTTCAATTTTATAGAATTGTGACTTTATTTCCTTCTTTCTGCTTATTTTGGGTTTATTTTTCTCTTCTTTTTCTGTTTTCTTAAGGTAGGAACATAGATTATTGAGACCTTTCCTCTTTTCTGTCGTTAGCATATCGTCCTACAAATGTCCCTCTCAGTACTGTTATTTGCATCCCATATATTTTGATGTATTTTCAATTTCTTTCAGTTCCATAATTTTTTATTTTAAAAAGTACATATATACACCAACAACAAAAAGCAATATATCAGGTAATATTGCTACTAAATATAAAGAAATTCTCCCCTCTTCCCTTTTCAAAAATAGTTAATGTTGGGGCAGCCTGAGGGCTTTTCTCCAATCATGTAAAAATGAACTGCTATATAAATATATATATATAATGGAGCAATAGAAAAGTTTCACTTACCACTTACTATAATAATGGTCCTTATTCCAGGTCGTGAGGCTGAAGTGGGTTTTGCAAGGTTGAATGGAATGTGTCCATTCCAACATGCAGTCAGAAACTGGGGAAATAAGCCTATAGTGGGTCACAGATTCACATGTCCATATTGTGAGTAAATCTAGTCAAATTTCAACTTATCAATTGATCTTTATATGTGCCCGCTCTGAAAGACGAACATGTGTTGCACATGGGATTCGGGTTAAGTTCAGAGCAAGAGCGCAGTCATCTCCACAAAGTCTAAATATGTCCTCATTCTTAGGGTGCAGACACTTTGGTAAATAGCTGTATGTTTCTTTAGAAAGGCTAGGAAAAAGGCTTACTTTACCTGACTAGATAGAGAACTTTGGTCTAGCCCAATCATGTTACCCTAGTCACTTGTGCAAGTATTTGCTTTAGTGGCAGGCTTGCGATGAACTTGTTGCCATTGAGACATCTGAGAAGTCTTTTGAGAGTCTTTTGCATACAGTCTTCCTCCCTGATAAAAATACAGGGC
Source organism: Platanista minor (assembly GCA_004363435.1). Lineage (NCBI taxonomy): Eukaryota > Metazoa > Chordata > Mammalia > Artiodactyla > Platanistidae > Platanista > Platanista minor. The sequence goes on along the minus strand of RJWK010038424.1, from coordinate 7,795 downwards.
CTTTTTATTCTGACTTGTATGTTAATACCTGAAGACATGGCACATACTAGGAGGTTCTATAGTTTTGTTTTGTTTTGTTTTTTTAATCACAAGATAGCCACAAGATAGAATAGTTGACCTAGAATCCTTACTGAATTCACCAATGCTGTGTGGCCTGCTTCTAGACTTTATGACAAATGAAATAATTAAATATTCTTATTGTTAAAATAACTTGTACTTACACATTATATTGCTTAAAGTTTAAAGGATATAAACAGATACATACTAAGAGTTCTTTTGCTCTTTCTCAATTTTAACTTTTCTTAAAAGAAAAATGATGGATTTAGAATGTAATACCACAATTTTTAAAAATTTATTTTACAATTTAATATGCTCAAATGCATATGTTATTAAATATAAGATGCAATCAAGATGGCAGATGGAACAAACATTAACTATATTCTATTCCACCCTGAACCGTGAACAACTGAAAATAGGTTTAAAAATAACAAAATGACTAAAAACTCCACAAAAATACATGGCATTCTCATCCCAGAATGATTTTCTAGGAAAACACACACATTGATTTATCTGAGAAAACCTCAATCTACCAATTACCACAAGGAAACTCAAAAGCTAGCAAAATGATTTATCAGAGTGTTCTTGTTTAAAAATGGAATTCATAGCATCTTACTTGTCTACTCAAAACATTCCCATCACTTCTCACCTCATTAATAGAAAAGACCATTTTCATACTGCGAGCAGGTGTTCAGGATCCAGCATTATCCATCCCCTACTATGGTCCCTATTATTCCTTCTGTTGCAAACACACTGACCACCTTGCCAGTCCTTCCTCAGGTCTCTCACACTTGCTATTCTCTCTGCCTGGAATACTCTTTCCCATTACAACAGCTTGTTTTACTTCCTCAATTCTTATAGGTCTTTATTACATTTTCACTTCTTACTGAAGTCTTCATGATACTGTTCAGCATTAGTTTACTGAGTAAATTAACAAACCACCTATTCTAATGGTTAAGAATGGGTCATCTGGGGATGCTTGGGTTCAAATCTTCATACAGGCAGTGTGTAGCTGTGTAAAATAGGGAAACTTATTTAACTTCTCCATGGTTTAATTAATTCATCTATAACACTGAGAAAACAGAAGTATTTATCTCATAGGGTTGCTACTAAAATATCAGGAGATAATATATGTAAAATACTTTTCACAGTGCCAGGCACATAGGAAGTGCTAAAATGTTGGTTATTATTATGATGATATTTTGATATTTTGTTAAACAATGATTAGAAATATCATTAGAAATATATTCACTAAATTATCTCTATTAGTTAATTCGGGGTCCTTGGTGGTAAAGATATATTTTACATTACGTACTTTTGTATTATTCAGGTAAAAACAATTATAAAAAACGTCTGTATCTGTACATAATGCCTGTATATATTATACTGATCTAGGTAGCCACCCATCTTGCTTGTCTCCTTTTTTGTAGAAACAATTTTAATTCTATTCATTACTTTCCACCAAGAAGTAATTATAGACATATTATTTTTCACATCTTCTATGGTCCTCTGGTGAGACTGATTTATGATTCCTTTACTGCCCCAAAGGTCCAGCTCTAACACCTGAGAGTTTTATTCCTTGGGGCTTTCCTTCTCAACTGCCCAGGCAGCCTGCTTCTCATTTGCTCCACAGCTGCGTGGTGGTACTTCTATTAAGAATATAGACCTACAGCTATCAAAACCAGCAATATACTGAAGGAAAGTTTAAAGCTCTCATAGACTCCGTTAGTGTTTTCCCCTCAAGAAATCCATGGTAAGGGCTTCCCTGGGGGCGCAGTGGTTGAGAGTCCGCCTGCCGATGCAGGGGACGTGGGTTCGTGCCCCGGTCCGGGAAGATCCCACATGCCGCGGAGCGGCTGGGCCCGTGAGCCATGGCCGCTAAGCCTGCGCGTCCGGAGCCTGTGCTCTGCGACCGGAGAGGCCACGACAGTGAGAGGCCCGCGTACCGCAAAAAAAAAAAAGAAATCCATGGTACTTCACTTCAATCAGCATGTAAATTCTTTTCCTAAATCCCTGTCACGGTTGAAAATCATTTGTTAATCTCAAAAGGAATGAAAGGAAAATACTGTTAATGTTTTGGAGGATTATTTTTGTTTCTTCTTATAAGAATGATATATAATTATTATTGAAAATTATGAGTAAAAATACAAAGATAGAAATATTCAAAATGCCATTTTAAAAATTATAAATTGGGGCTTCCCTGGTGGCGCAGTGGTTGAGAGTCCGCCTGCTGAATCAGGGAACACGGGTTCGTGTCCCGGTCCGGGAAGGTTCCACATGCCGCGGAGCGGCTAGGCCCGTGAACCATGGCCGCTGAGCCCACGCGTCCGGAGCCTGTGCTCCGCAATGGGAGAGGCCACAACAGTGAGAGGCCCGTGTACCGCAAAAAAAAAAAAAAAAAAAAAAAAAAAAAAAAAAAAAAATATATATATATATATATATAAAGTTGTACAACAATGAATATTTATATATCTTAAGATTTTACTATAATTCTGTGCATTATCTTATACTACATATATGCATATGTATGTATACATGGACACATATACATGTGTCTATATGTACATATACATCTTATAATGCCTTCATATTTCTCTTTTAAAATCTATATGTGTATATTTATATACGCAAACACTATATATGTGTGAGAATACACACAAACCAACATGGTCAAGTTATACTCTAAATAAATGTACCATTTTATGTGCTCAAAGGAATGGCTTTATTCATTTCACTCTCATTATTTTTCTCACTCTTCTTCCTCCCCTTCTCCTTCTCCTTTTCTTTCTCCTCCTGTTCCTTCTCTCTCTGTTCCTCTCATTTTACCCCAAAAGAAACGAATAATATAACTACTTTAAGTATGCATTCCTTTGAAATTGTAACTAAAATGATCATTATGTTACCAGCAATCTGTATTTTTTTTAATTTTGTGAAAGGCATATTTCTCCCAGTTGCCCACTTTTACAGCTTTATGTCATCTTATTCTAATTTGCATTAATGATATTTTTATGAAGAGAACTGTGCCCTCCCCCCACAATTTACATGTTGAAGTTCTAATCCCTGGCACCTCTGAATATGAGTATATTTGGAAATAAGGTCTTTTAAAAGGATGGTTATGTTAAAACGAAGCCATTAACGTGGGCCTTAATCCAATATGACTGGCATGCTTTTAAGAAGAGGAGATTGGGACACAGATGCAAACAAAGGTAAAACCATGTGAAGACACAGGGAGAAGACAGCCATCTACAAGCCAAAGAGAGAGGCCTCAGATGAAACCAACCCTGAAAACACCCTGATTTTTGGATTTCCACTCTCCAGAATTCTTAGAAAATATATTTCTGCTGTTTGAGCCACCCAGTCTATGGTATTTTTTTGTGACAGCCCTAGAACACTAACATAGGTGTTAATCACTTTCTTCAATATACGTTGAAAATATATTTTCTAGTTTGTCATTTGGTTTTTATAAGCAAACTCTTTTGAAGTATGACATAATGCCAGAAAGTACAAAATCGTAATTATACAGCTTCATGGATTTTCTCAAAAGGAGTAGACCTACATAACGACTCCCAGATCAGGAATTAGAACATCAGAATCCACTCTCATTCTTCCTCTGAACCCTCCTCACCTCCAAATGTAAAGAGCATTCTGTCTCTATTAACTAGTTTTACATGGGTCACAAGGTATGTGTAAGTTCAGCTTAGTGTATACTGCCAACCAGTTTTCCAAACACCAGCAGCAATGCAGCCACTTATAGGAGCCCCATTTTCTCCACATCCAGGCCCAAACTAGGTAATTCCAGTCTTTATTCTAGCCATGTGTCTTTTCTTCACTTTAGCCATTCTCTTTTGCCTATAGTGATAGAGCTTTAAAGTTAATTTTTCTTTTGAGTATGAGATTGAGCATCTTTTCAAATGCTTTTTAATTAATTGCACTTCCTTTTATATGGGACCCTTGTTCATCAGCTTTGACCATGTTTTTATTGTTTCAACTGTCTTTTTCTTATTGCTTATAAGAGTTCTTAATATATTGAAAATATACATAATTTGTTATCTACATATACTGTACACTTTGTCCATATTTCACTTGCCATTAAAGCTTTTAATGTTGTCTTTTAATGAACAGAACTATTTAATGCAGTTCTATCATATTTTTTGTCTTTTAATGAACAGAACTATTTAATGCAGTTCTATCATATTTTTTATGGTTAATGTTCTTTATGTGTTCTTTAAGAAATCTTTAGCCTATCACAAGGTCAAGAAGTTGTTCTCCTGCATTTGTTATCTTCTAGAAAGTTTTTGGTGTTTTTTGTTTTGTTTTTAGATCTTTAAAGCATCTAGAAGGTAGAATTTTTAATTTTACGATCTAAGATTTCTTTTTTTCAGGAGGATATTCAATTCCTCCAATATCATTCAATTTTCTTTTTCTTCACTGCACTGAAGTCTCACCTCAATCGTAAATCAAGGCCACATATTTGTAATTCTTTTTATGGATTTCCTATAATCTTTCATTAATCTGTCTATTCCTGCACAAAAGCCACTTTGGTGGCAGATTCTCTCAGTTATTGACTACCTGGAAATATGTTTACTTTGTCCTCATTTGTGAAACATGTATTTACTGGGCTTGAATTTCAGGGTTAGCAGTTATTTTCTTTCAGACCTTTAAAGGTGACATTCTATTTTCTTTTGCCTCTCTTTGTTTCTTTTGAGAAGTCAACAGTGAGCTTTATTGTCCCTAATCAGGTTGACTACTATTCATTTAACTGTAAATATATTTTCAAAACTTGGAAACTTGTAGGAGGGAAAAAAGGGTAGCATTAAATATCACACCAGAAAAAATATATAACCTAGATTATTTATGCAAATTATGATAAACTATGACACATAGTCAAACTAACTATAAAGCACTTAGGTAGGTTTTCTTTGCTTACTTTACATTATTGGAGTTCTTAGTTTTTTTCTGATTTTGGCTGCATGTCCCACTGTCTCTATAGCTTTTACAACTCTGATTATACTTAGTTTAAAATTTCTCAACTATCACCTATGTCTGTAGTTCTAACTTTCTGTATCTTCCATTTGTATGGCTCTCTGTGCTCCAGATTAGGTGTTTTCTACTGACCTATTGTCCAGTTTACTATTTACCTCCTCAGCTCTGTCCTTTCTAGTGCTAAACTCATCTACTGATCTCTTAATTACAATTCTTTTACTGTTCAGCTCTAGAATTACCATTGTATTTTTATTACAGATATCCAGTTCTCTGGAATTCTAGTTCTCTGGAGTCACCTATTTTGCTGAATATAACTGCAGTTTAAGTTTGTATTTTTATAAACTAGATGTGAATAACCTGTAGATCTCTTCCTATTTTTTGTTTCTGTCAATTGTTTGTATGCATGGTGATTTTTTTCACTAAATACCAAATAATTTGTTTGTAAAATTTTTAAATTTCTAGGTAATCTAAACTTCTAGGTTAATAGGATCTTAATAGGATCTTGGCCAATAATATTCTCATTAACTTGGTAACTTTTGGATGCACTTTAAATTGATGTTATTATTATCATGAAACTATTTATTCACTGAAAAATAGAAAATAATATTATATTAATTTCAATGATCCTAAATTTGTAATGTTTAAGAGAGAATGGTTCAAACATTAAAATCAAATTGACTTTATTCTTATAACTTAGGAAAATTTCAAAATCATGTCAAATTTTTGGATTGTGACTTTTTAATTTTTATACATATTTTCTTGCGTTGTAATAACTACTGTCAAGGATTTTTAATCTTATCATCAAAGTTTTCTTAGTCTTTAACCAAATATTTCTGCATTAGAATTCCGCTTTGTGTATGTGTATATTTACTTGCTTTAGAAATCTAACCATTGCTATTCTAATTTTGATAGATTGCTTTTTGGGTCAAATGTACAGCTTCACTCTACAGATTCTTATTATTTCATTTTAGGTTAGTTCTATTTTTTTCTTGAAATCCATATCTTTCTCCTTCTTGTGATTTTTTTTTGTTTCTTTTGCTAAAGTAATTTTACAAATGTAAAGTGTAGTTACATGATGAAAAATCTGAAAGTGAAATTAAGAAAACACTCCCATTTACCACTGCAACAAAAAGAATAAGATATCTAGGAATAAACCTACCTAAGGAGTCAAAAGACCTGTAGGCAGAAAATTATAAGAGACTGATGAAAGAAATTAAAGATGATACAAACAGATGGAGAGGTATATCATGTTCTTGGATCAGAAGAATCAACATTGTGAAAATGACTATACTACAGAGAGCAATCTACAGATTCAATGCAATCCCTATCAAACTATCACCGGCATTTTTCGCAGAACTAGAACAAAAAATTTCACAATTTTTATGGAAACACAAAAGACCCCGAATAGCCAAAGCAATCTCGAGAAAGAAAAACAGAGGTGGAGGAATCAGGCTCCTTGACTTCAGACTATACTACAAAGCTACAGTAATCAAGACAGTATGGTACTGGCACAAAAACAGAAATATAGATCAATGGAACAGGATAGAAAGCCCAGAGATAAACCCACGCACATATGGTCCCCTTATCTTTGATAAAGGAGGCAAGAAGATACAGTAGAGAAAAGACAGCCTCTTCAGTAAGTGGTGCTGGAAAAACTGGACAGCTACATGTAAAAGAACACTCCCTAACACCACACACAAAAATAAACTCAAAATGGATTAGAGACCTAAATGTAAGACCAGACACTATCAAACTCTTACAGGAAAACATAGGCAGAACACTGTATGACATAAGTCACAGCAAAACCCTTTCTGACCCACCTCCTAGAGAAATGGAAATAAAAACAAAAATAAACAAATGGGGCCTAATGAAACTTAAAAGCTTTTGCACAGCAAAGGAAACCATAACAGGATGAAAAGACAATCCTCACAATGGGAGGAAATATTTGCAAATGAAGCAACTGACAAAGGATTAATCTCCAAAATTTACAAGCAGCACGTGCAGCTCAATATCAAAAAAACAAACAACCCAATCCAAAAATGGGCAGAACTAAATAGACATTTCTCCAAAGAAGATATACAGATTGCCAACAAACACATGAAAGAATGCTCAACATCATTAATCATTAGAGAAATGCAAATCAAAACTACAATGCGATATCATCTCACACCAGTCAGAATGGCCATCATCAGAAAATCTACAAACAATAAATGCTGGAGAGGGTGTGGAGAAAAGGGAACCCTCTTGTGTTGTTAGTGGGAATGTAAATTGATATAGCCACCATGGAGAACAGTATGGAGGTTCCTTAAAAAACTACAAATAGAACTACCATACGAACCAACAATCCCACTACTGGGCATATACCCTGAGAAAACCATAATTCAAAAAGAGTCATGTACCAAAATGTTCACTGCAGCTCTACTTACAATAGCCAGCCAGGACATGGAAGCAACCTAAGTGTCCATCAACAGATGAATGGATAAAGATGTGGCACGTATATACAATGGAATATTACTCAGCCATAAAAAGACACGAAATGGAGTTATTTGTAGTGAGGCGGATGAACCTAGAGTCTGTCATACCGAGTGAAGTAAGTCAGAAAGAGAAAAACAAACACTGTATGCTAACACATATATATGGAATCTAAAAAAAAAAAAAAAAAAAAAATGGTCATGAAGAATCTAGGGGCAAGTCGGGAATAAAGACACAGACCTACTAGAGAATAGACTTGAGGATATGGGGAGGGGGAAGGGTA
>RJWK010038423.1:5575-20910 GCA_004363435.1 Platanista minor | reverse complement strand
CATCTTCTTTATCCATTCATCTGCCGATGGACACTTAGGTTGCTTCCATGCCCTGGCTAGTGTAAAGAGAGCTGCAATGAACATTGTGGTACATGACTCTTTTTTTTTTTTTTGGCAGTACGCGGGCCTCTCACTGTTGTGGCCTCTCCCGTTGCGGAGCACAGGCTCCGGACGCGCAGGCTCAGAGGCCATGGCTCACGGGCCCAGCCACTCCACGGCATGAGGGATCTTCCCGGACCGGGGCACGAACCCGTGTCCCTTGCATCGGCAGGCAGACTCTCAACCACTGCACCACCAGGGAAGCCCCATGACTCTTTTTCAATTATGGTTTTCTCAGGGTATATGCCCAGTAGTGGGATTGCTGGGTCATATGGTAGTTCTATTTTTAGTATTTTAACGAACCTCCATACTGTTCTCCACAGTCGCTGTATCAATTTACATTCCTACCAACAGATACACCAGTTTTAAATGATCCTTTTTTTTGAACCACAAGTCCCCCTTTCCTCCAAGGGGCCAAGTCAGTCCTGGAGATCCACTGAGAACCATCATGCACTTGGTGTGCCTGGGTTCACTAAGACCTTAAATGCCACATTTCTCATTTATTCCCCAGACTGTCCCTCATGGTGCTCATGATGAAGATGCTGGTAAAGGTGTTAATGCCCCAAAGTCACACACAGCAGAGCAGGTGCTCAGACAAACCCAGATCCAGCTGCACTGAGCAATGACTCCTTTGCCCAAACCAGGTAATTCACAAGCTCAGCTCGTATCTGTTTTAAGGAGAAAACACCCTCACAGGTTTCCCTATTTCTGTGTTTTAGAAAAAAAATTTTGTACTGAAGTATACTTGATTTACAATATTGTGTTAGTTTCAGGTAGACAGCAAAGTGATTCAATTACACACACACACACGGGTTTTTTTCATGTTCTTTTCCATTATCGGTTATTCTAAGATATTGAATATAGTTTCCCTGTGCTATACAGTAAATTCTTATTACTTCTCTATTTTATGTATCTATTTGTATCTGTTAATCCCATACTCCTAATTTATCCCTCCCCCTCCCTTTCCCCTTTGGTAGACTAAAGTTTGTTTTCTATGTCTGTGAGTCTGTTTCTGCTTTGTATATAGATTTATTTGTATTAATTTTTAGATTCTACATATAAATGACATCATATATTTGTCTTTGTCTGTCTGACTTACTTCACCTAGTATAATATTCTCTAGGTCCACCCACATTGCTTCAAATGGTAATTATTTCATTCTTTTTTATGGCTGAGTAACATTCCAACACACACACATATACCATGCCCTTTTAAACCAATCATCTGTTGACGGGCACTTGGGTTGTTTCCATGTCTTGGCTATCGTAAACAGTGCTGCTATGAACACTGGGTATCTTTTCGAATACGAGTTTTTATCTTTTCCGGATATATGATCAGGAGTGGGATTGCTGGATTATACGGTAGCTCTATTTTGCAGTTTTTGTTTTATTTACTTATTTATTTAGTGGCCACCTAGCACAGCTTGCGGGATCTTAATTTTCTGACCAGGGATTGAACCCAGGGCCCCGGCAGTGAAAGCGCCGAGTCCTAAACACTGGACTGCCAGGGAATTCCCTATTTTTAGTTTTTTAAGGAACCTCCATACTGTTTTCCATAGTGGCTGCACAAATTTACATTCCCACCAGGTTTCCCTATATTATTTTGAAATTCATTAACTATTAAGTAAGTAAAAACAATGCCAAAATTTGAAGACACCAAATTTCAGTACCAGTTTTGAGCTGAAAGAGAGTAGAATAAAGAGTCCCAGGATTTGGAAAAGCAACGTTAAAGACAAAAGCAGTTAAGTGCCTCTCTCTAGCTGCTCATCTTCTAGTCTTTAAGAGGGACAAAAAGGAAAGGGATGGTTTCACAGGTTTCACAGGTATATACACGTTAAAGCCCATCAAATTGAAGCTTTAAATACGTGTACTTAATTGTACACCAATTATACCACAATAAGGTGGCAAAACATTTTCTTTAATTACAAAGAAAAAGGTAATTATGAAAGCCACTAATTTCTAACCCTGCACTGACACTCCCAGGAGACAGCTCAGTGACAGCTCCTAATTCCCCATAAATTACTGACTACATCAGAGGAGGAAATGAGGCACTGGTGCCTGGACACACTTGTGACCAGTCACAGTGACAGAAGCACTGCACCAGGGCAGAGCGCTGCCAACTGCCAGAGTGCATCACCAACATCACACGCCATGCTTGGGGCCAACAGGGCTTGTCAAAAGGTCCAGCCCTCTTGACAAGGTGCTGACTTCAGGGGAAAACCACAAGGAAAGAGACCACCAAAACAGCAGCACTGACACAGTCCTGGCTGGCAAAAGCAGGAGCAGGTCGTCTCAAAAACAGAAGCTCGTGGATGAAGGCAACGTTTCTCTGCACAGCTCCCTCCTCCGCGAGCTACCCTCTCCTTGCCACGTCTCACGACCCTGCAGCAGCGGCATCGTTGAGTTAACTCACAGGGGAATACTGCTAAACGTGGTCCCACTAGCCTGATTTAAGAGAGCCTCACAGGAGTCACTAAACTCACATCTGACCAAAAGGATATCAGGTTTTTATAAAAATGTTGGAAAATCAAAATATTCACAGAATTAGCATATTTTGAGAACAAGTGCTGGACTTCAAACTTGAAAATCACATTCAGAATTTCTGGTGCTAGCCAGTTTTCATAGGTTAAAAAGAAACAACAAGGCCCCCCCTTTCTTCACTGTACAATTAAAAAACATCCATGACATAGATGAAACAACTGGAAATATAAATACTGATTGTAGTATTGATAGTAGTAATTACTGTTATTTTTTAGGCGTGATGATATGTATTTTTAAATTCATCTTTTAAAGATAATACTGAAAAACCGATGAATGTGATGTCTGAGATTGGCTTCAAAATAATATAGGGGAAAGTGACAGGAGTACAGATGGAAACGATCAACTATAAGCTATTAACTGCTAAGTCTAGGGCATGGGCAGGTGGACCCCGTACTGTGTACTTGTGTATACTTGTAACTGCTGAGGCTAGGGTGTGGGTAAGTGGCCATCATCCTGCCGTGTACTTATGTATTTTTGTATTTCAAATTTTTCATAATATAAAGTCTTTCAAAGTGTTTTATAAGCCCGGTAGGGCTTCCCCGGTGGCGCAGTGGTTGAGAGTCTGCCTGACGATGCAGGGAACACGGGTTTGTGCCCCGGTCCGGGAAGATCCCATGTGCCGTGGAGCGGCTGGGCCCGTGAGCCATGGCCGCTGAGCCTGTGCATCCGGAGCCTGTGCTCCGCAACGGGAGAGGCCACGACAGTGAGAGGCCCGCGTACCACCAAAAAAAAAAAAGTTAGGTAGATTTATGGATTAAAAGAGACAAGAGACATAACAAACTCAACTTTATAAAAAATTCAACGTGTGAATTTTGAATAGATCCTATTTCCAAAACTTTTTAAAAAATTTTTGGGACAAATGGGCAAATTTAAATATGAACTATAAAGTGAAATGAGAGAATTACTGCTTCTAAGTATGATAATGTTATCACGGTCATGCAGAAGAGCACCCTCATTATGTCACGTTGAGGGTCAAGCTGAAGCCCACAGGACAGGAGCCAAAAAAGGCTATAACTCTGAACTGCTTCAAGAAAAAACCAAAAACAATAAAACGTACACACACACTCATCTTTATATGGTAGATAAAGCACATACGGCAAAATGATAACTGACGAATCTCGGTGCTGGATATTATGGACATTCACTACACTGTTCTCTCAATTTTTCTGTATATTGAAAATGTTTTGTAATAAATAAGGTGAAAAAATTATAATGCCTTCAGATGGTGACACACAACTGAGAGAGGAGCTAAGAAAACCTCCCAGGAAACAACAGTCATGAAGGAGCTAAGGGGACAAGGAAGGAAGCGGGCAGAGGCCCCCTGCTACAAGGAGATGAACATAAAAGCTTTCTGAGCCTTTAAAAAGGCCGTAAGCTAGGAAGGCATGGCTCTTCAGCAATCTGATCTGAAAGATAACCTGGCAGCTAGGTACTAGCTGGAAGGTCAAATAAAGGTAAAAGATGCCAATGTTCAATACATACAGCCAACCCTCTATAGGAAGTCATGGTTCTATAGGATAAAGTGATTCAAAAAGAATGAGAAGAGAAAAAGGAGAACCTGTCTGAGGAAGTGAAAACACACAAGCAATGCATTCATGACCTGCATGAAAAACTGGGAGAAAACAGAGCCTCTAAAACAGCCATCAATATTCCTAATAAGAAGTCCACGATAATTTTGTCACTGTTCAAACCGCAGCAAGAGCCTGGAGCTTGGATTGAAGAGAAGCTGGAAGCTGTCCACCTGAACAAGCTTCTAAGGACACGGTATGAAAGCGAAGTTAGGAAGATCTAAGCATACACCTCTCCAGAGAGAGGCCCTCTGACGCAGAAGCACTCTTGGCCCACCACATGCACTGAAAAAAAGGTTAAGTCCCGTATTTACCACAATCAACGAGAAGCCAAGCTGTGATGTCGAGCTTTTCTCCTAAGGGAGGCTAGAGGCCTGCTGTTGCAGAAACCCATCCAGCAGGCCTGAGGCCTCTTAATCATCTGACATATCTTTTTTACAACACCTGCCTCATATGTACACTTTATTGAAGATAAAGAGATGACTCCAAGAAGCTACCATGTGTATGCATTTGTCAGAATACAATGAATGGTATATTTAAAATGTGAGCATTTCACATATGTAAATTTCACCTAAAAACAAAACCTAAAAGAACTGTAAACAAATATTAGCAATATGCCCACTGAAGTAGATGGGGAAAAGCGTCCTGACATCCACAGCTTACTTCAAAACACATGAAAAAACAAGATGGATTGAAGCATGGATGGAGTAAAATGTTTAATTTTAGAAGTTGATTTTAGGGACTTCCCTGGTGGTCCAGTGGTAAAGAATCTGCCTTCCGACGCAGGGGACACAGGTTCAATCCCTGGTTGGAGCAACTAAGATCCCACATACCGCGGGGCAACTAAGCCCGCGCGCCACAACTACTGAGCTCGCGCGCCTCAATGAGAGAGCCCGCGTGCCTCAAACTACAGAGCCCACACACCCCAGAGCCCGCATGCCACAACTAGAGAGAAGCCCACGCACCACAACTAAGGAGAAGCCCGCACGCCACAACAAAGAGCCCACACACAACTAAGATCCTATGCAGCCAAAAAACTAAAGAAAATAAATTTTTTTTAAAAAAGTTGATTTTAAAAAGTTTAATTATAGAATCTTGGCAGTCCATATGTAGATGCTCACTGTGAATTTTTTTCAGCTTCTCTGTATGGTGGAAAAATAGTCACCCACTATTTCTACTAATTATAGCAACAATTTTTAATATATATTATCTTACTGCTTATTCTCGTAACTGTGAGCTATGTCCTGAACTCTTGAGAAAATTGATTTTGGTTTTTTTTTTTTTGCGGTACGCGCGCCTCTCACTGCTGTGGCCTCTCCCGTTGAGCGGAGCACAGGCTCTGGACGTGCAGGCTCAGCGGCCATGGCTCACGGGCCCAGCCGCTCCGCGGCATGTGGGATCTTCCCAGACCGGGGCACGAACCCGCATCCCCTGCGTCGGCAGGCGGACTCTCAACCACTGCGCCGCCAGGGAAGCCCTGATTTTGGTTTTTCGTATGGGCATATTACATCACTTTCTACCCAACACTGAAGACAAATCAATTTCAAGGAAAGCAAACATGTCTCCTACTCAATTAAAAACCACGTGTGTATAGGCACTTTCCTTTTTGTTTTATATAACACCAGATCCACTGTCTCACACCAGAGAACCTCAACAGGAGTCTTACAAACTTAAAATTAAAAAATACATAAATAAATACACATACATCTCATGGTATCCAAAATAGACACTTTGTGAAATAATATTTAGATCCACCAACCATTCACAGTACAAAACCAAACACACTCATTGCTTGGTCTTTCAAAAACACTAACAGCTTTCCAGATGCTCCTTCCCTAAAGACCACTCATAAGGGTGCCACACAGACAACACACTGGCCACAGCCTTCTCCCCGCCTCACTCTCAGCAAACATGCATCACCGCAGGCTGACCTCCTCTCTGGCAGAACTCACGCACAGGGCCACTGCTCTCAGACTGCTGTGAGGGGCCAGAAGCTTTTTACATCGGAACAGATAATTTTTCCCCCAAAGGACCACATACCACACAAATTTCGTATAATAACTTTCTGAGTATAAGACATTTATTTAGAAAATTTGGAAATTCAGAAACATACAGTATACGTGAGGAGGAACGACCTGCACCAAACACAACAGCATGAAATTTCAGAACCTGGAGACAGAACTATTACAGACCACCAAAGAGAAGCCCAGCTCAGTCAACCAAGCATGAGAAAGGTACCAACATTCTCAGCAGCAACAACAAAAGTGGCAAACAGTTCAGCAATGTCCTCAAAATTCTGAGGGGAAATAACTGCTAGCCTAAAATTCTATATCCAGACAGACTAACAATGAAGGGTGAGTGCAGAATGAAATGTTTTCCGACGTGAAAAAATCTCAAAACTGTGACTCTCCCATATTCTCCTGGGAGATTACTGAGAAAGATCCTCCACTAAAACCAAAGAGTAAACTAAGAAAGTAGACAAGGAATCAAGTGGAAGGGAAGAGGAGAGAACTCCCTGGGATGATGGTGGACAACCCAGTGTAAGGCCCAGAGGAAAAGCAGCCCAGGCCAGAGTAGGAGAGAGGGTTTCAAAAAGACACCACCAAGAAAAGAAAACACGAACACCTTACGTGGCCAAAAATGCTGAGAAGAGACCCCACACCTGGGGGGAAGTTGAGGGTTTAATAAACTTTGTGGTTACAGAAATCTAGTAAAGGACACTAGGTCCAGGGAAGAAAAAGTAACTGCAGAAGAAAACAGCCACTCGTTCATAGCAGTGAGCAATGCTCACGGGGTCACAGTAACAGGGGTAGGAAGGAAAATTAGGAATCTTTAAACTATGTGAACGTAAACCTTTAACTTAAGTGAGAGAGAGAAACAGAGGCCATGACCCCACAACCCGTTAACACACTAATGCTCTTCTCTCCTGTGTGGCCGCCGTAAGTGAAACTTAATTTTTAAACAAACCTGGGATCTTACTTCATGGACATAATTCTGAGCTTAAAAAGAAAGAAAGTGGCATATCGTAAAGCATTTCCACTTACTAAATATCCCTCATAAACAAGTAATAAGACCAGTTAAACACTGACATAAACCAACAGTTTAATCAAACCATTACTTTACTAGATACATCTGCACGTATACATAAATATTTGCATAACTGATTATTCTCATTTTTAAACTTCTATTATATTGCCAAACTGTCCTCCAAAAATGTTTCCCCAATTTATCCGCCATCCACTCATGCATGGCAGCAACCACAGAAGCCTTTCCATCACTCTTAGCAACGTTTTCATCTTTTCAAAATATGTGCCAATGTATGGGTTTCCCTGGCGGCGCAGTGGTTGAGAGTCCGCCTGCTGATGCAGGGGACGCGGGTTCGTGCCCCGGTCCGGGAGGATCCCACATGTCGCGGAGCGGCTGGGCCCGTGAGCCATGGCCGCTGAGCCTGTGCGTCCGGAGCCTGTGCTCCGCAACGGGAGAGGCCACAACGGTGAGAGGCCCGCGTATCGCAAAAAAAAAAAAAAAAAAAAATATATATATATATATATATATATATATGTATATATATGTGCCAACGTAATATCTACATCACCTCTTATATAGAGCTGAAAAGATCTGAATGTTTTCCTGACGATTTCAGATGATCAATGCAAATATTAGTTACAGATATTCCTGGCTGTAAACGGGAAAAGAACAGAAACCTGAATGTGCATCCTTGGTGCCTTGGGAGCTTGACTGCGTGCTTGCAGCTAGAATCCTCAAATAACACAGCTGAGGAGATGTAATGATTCATTAAACAAAATGCCAAAAATGAAACGTCTTTCCCAGGAGTGACAGTCAGGATCTGAGCCACATCTTGCTAACGCTACAGCCCAAACTTTCCAACATATTGTTCTGATTCCAAAAAAAGACAGCCCTCTCTGGTTGCACATGTACTCAGCCTACTAGGCTTGTTCATGAGGATGAAATGAATATCACCTCCATTTCCAGATTCTAAGTGATGAAATCTTTCAGCAAAAGACATGACATCTCCTCACAAGGTTCTCTAAAACCTCCCTATGTCACACTTGTAAGAGCTAAGAAATAAGCAGTGTTAGGGCTGCAAAAGTGCTTTAAAAGCCACATACACAAGCCCTATACATCAGCTTTGTCCGAAAATCTGGTGGTGAGAGAACCAGAACATGGAGAAAGCAGCAGAAAGGGAGAAAAATTTTAATTTTTCTGTAGTGACAATTTTGGCTTACTCATCACATAAGGAAAAAAGCCCACTGAAAAAGGAAATTTAAAAATTCAAGCTATGAAAATTCTGAGGATCCCAGAAAAAGAAGGGAGCACAGCTGTAGCCTAGACTCAGATCAGGTGGCTGCAGGCACTTGCATGACACCGGCAGGACCTTCCAAGTGCCTTTTATCTTATTCATTCGCAAATTTCACATACATCTTTATTCCCAGCTTCTCCTAAAAATCTGAAGATCTGGCAATGCTGGGCCAGCAGTGTGGCAGCCGACAACTATCCAGCACCCATCAGTGGACACCCCTTTCAACAAGGCAGGCCCTCTTGGCAGCCACCGTTCCCACCAAGACCACTACTCCCACCTGCCCACCCTAGCTTCTGGGTTAGAGGAACAGCTTGAGAGCAGTCTTAGAAAAGAGGCAAGAAAGGGCCCATCTCCCTACAAGAAAGGAAACACCCGAGAGAGGAGGAATGGCGCCTGTTGTACAGGTTGGCCAGAGGAGGAAGCTATCAGACACCAGCACCAGCCCGCTAAACACCAAACTTTCCCTTCAGGGGAGCACTTCACACCCTGGGCAAGGAAAACGGCTTCACCAGCCTCAAATAAACCTGAGGCTCTTTTTGTAAAAGAATAAGAAAGTTGAAAGCTTTTAGTATATTTTTACATCAATCTGTACTCCATAGAGAAAATGAGTACAAGTGAGCTATGTTGGAGAATTCTAGAACAGTGACATTTTATGGTGGTCTGCAGCATGATCACATACAGTAAAAAACAACTAATACTTGTGCAAACATAAACTTCAAGCCATTCCTACCACCATATAGAAAAATTAATCCAAAATGGGTCACACACCTAAATGTAAAACCTAAAATTATAAAACTTCTAGGAGAAAACCTTTGTGATGCTGAGTTAGGCAAAAATTTCTTAGAAACGATACCAAAACCGTGATTCATAAAACAAGATGATAAAGTGAACTTCATTAAAGTTAAAAACTCTTGCTCTTTTAAAGACACTGTGAAGACCCACAGACTATGAAAATATATTTGCAAATCACATATCTAAGAAAGGACTCTCAAACCCAACAATAAGAAAACAAACTTAAAAACTGACAGGCAGAAAAAGATGTACACAAACACTTAACCAAAGACACACAAATAGCAAACAGGCACATGAAAAGATGCTCAACATTATTAGTCATTAGAATAAGTTCAAATTAAAACTACAGTAAGATATCACTACATATTCACTAGGATGGCTAAAATTAAAAAGAATGACTATATCAAGTATTAGCAAAGACATAAAGGAACTTGAACTCTCCTCCACCGCTGGTGGGAACATAAAATAGCACAACTCCTTTGGAAGACAGTGTGGCAGCTTCTGACAAAGTTAAACATACGCCTGCCTTAAGAGCCAGCCACTCCACTCCTCTGTACTTACTCAAGAGAAATGGAAGGGTTGTCCACATAGAGAAGGTACACAAGTATTCACAGCAGTTTCATGTGTAACAGACTCAGATTGCAAACAGTCCCAATGTTCATCAACCAGTGAATGGATAAGCAATTTGTGCTATTTCTGTACAATGCAATACTACCCAACAATAATAAGAAACAAACTACTGATATACACTACAACATGGATGTCAAAAATTATCCTGAACGAAAGCCAGTCCCCCAAAAAGGGCATTCAATATGATTCACTTATACAAAATTTTAGAAACTACAAACGACCTGTAGTGAGAGAACACAGATGAGTGATTTCCTGGAGGCTAGGTGAGGTCACAAAGGGGCAGGAGAAAACTTTTGGGGATGAGGGATATGTTCACTCTAGACTGAGAAGGTGGCATACATCATATCAAGTACCCTTGAAATATATGCAGTTTACTGAATGTCAATCAGACCTCTAGAGAGCTGTTTTAAAAAAGTTAAACAAGATGAGATGTTTCACAAAAGGAGATGATGGTGCCATTTGGCCCTTAAATAATCTAGTGAGTAATAACATAATACTGCTTGTCCCAGGGAAGGGATGTTCCATAACAGATCCCAAAAGATGGCACAAAGTAGCAGGTTCTCTAGTTCTTGGGAGAGAAAGAGTGTGAATAAAAGCTACGCAAACACAAAACAAAATCTCTTTTGGAAAGAACAGGTCAATGTGTCAAAGAGCTAGGGATTTAAAGTTGGGACTCTAGGCTTCACTGGGTCTTAGTCATGGGAAACCTTCATACTGCGAACATTACTCTGGTATAAGTGCAGGGAACATGAAGTCAAGGAGAGAAAGCTTGGGAGCAGGAAGACCAAGCTAAGAAGGTGTTTCTCTGGGTGTGAGCTACAGGGTGAACAAAGGCAGGCAGAGTGGGAATGGAATGCGAGTCATGGACAGAAGGGCCACAGAAGGAAGGAAGAATTTTATGATTATCAAATTGGAAGAACTCAGGAAAAGGACACTGCTGCTGTCTCCTCTCAAGTTAACTATGTGAGGCTAGGGGTTCCGAGGGACAAAGAAGCACCCCAGCAGACCCGTGAGGCCGAGCCTTCGGGTCAGAGTGTAGGCCACCACTGCTGCAGCAGAATCACAAAGTCCATCCTGGGTGAATAAAGCCTGGAATGAGCCAACACCAAAATGCAGGCTCAAAGAGGAAAGTCCCAATAAAAAAAAACTGTCTTTACAAGGACCAGACCCAAACAAATTCCACTTTCAATTGTACCACTTGATTTCTAAAATCTGAAACTATTCTCATGCACCTTACATAGAAAATAAGACTTTCTTTTAAAGCCATAATCAAGGTGCTCAAGTTCTAGAGAGAAATCAGTTATCTCTAAAGATGTTAGCAACATGGAAATCCTACTTATTAACATGGCAACATGATCTCTAGTTTCTAATAATCTATGCTATTTCATAAATACATACATGTTCTGGCACAACTAGTTACCCATAACAAGCTATGATTGGAATGAAGATCCGTGTTGTGGAAGGACGCCAGAAATGCAATATATTGATACAAAGCTTTATGTGCAGTAAGAATTAAGCTTTCATTGTACTTATTAAGAAACCTAATTTTATGAACCAGTAAATCAATTCAGCCCCAAATCCCAACTCTATAACCACCCTTCTCAAAATCCATCCACTTGACATTCTCCCCCAGCCACATGGACAGAGCACTTTTGCCACGCAGCACATACGGCCTGCATACCTGTTTGGAAGGTAGGGTTCGCTCCAGGGTACACGTTGGGGGAATAGGCAGGAGCTGCTGCCGCATAGCCCATGGGGAAACCAGCTGGAGAAAAACAAAGAACAGTGTGATTTTAAAGCCAGGGCTCCCACAGACCCAGCTGTCCTCAGCTTCTTCACCACAGCTCCCAGACCGACTTCAGGAGCTCAGCAGCGCTATGGTGCTGAGCAGGTGGCCTCTACTTGGCTCCTCTCCTCAGAGCTGTGATGGGTCACAATCATAAACACATCTTTTAAACCTAAAAGTATAAATGCTTACAACTTTCTACAATTAAAAAAATGTATTTGACAGAAACTGAATTAGAATGAAGTAAAAAAAAAAAAAAACCTAAGCTGAAGTCAGAAAACTCTCAATTCTTCTGGCAGTTTTATTTTTGATTCTAATCACCTAATTTATTACTTAGTAAGAGTAATATGAGTGTTGCGAGCTTCACATGCTAAACGGGTTCCAACCAGCACCATACACAAATGGAACTGGGAAAAATCCAATCACACATTCCGTTTGCAAGCAACCTGACCTTTATTAACTCAAATGAGGAATCCTTAATAAGACTGAACTAACAACCACTAATTGATCACATGAACACAACAGAAACATCAAGACGTTAGTGTTTCAGTCAAAACCAGAGGGGCCTGAGTTATTCGCTCCAGGTCCGTCACAGCTCAGCTCGATCCATTCACCACAGGACAGTGGGGCCTTAAAGAGCCTTCTCTACATTCAGGACACAGAGCCAAGATGACCCAGGTTTGCTAGTCTTTACTACTGACACAACTAGTTGTGAGAAGCTTGTAATCCCTCCAGAAAATTCTAATCTGCAGGGTTCCAAATCAACACGGTTGAGAACCACTGTTCCCTCCCACTCCTGTCCATCTTCCCAGTCACAGTACTGTCCTCCCGAAAACGCCCCTTGGCGAGTACCATGGACTGTCTCCTCCAACATCGACTCTACCTCCTTTCTGGCAGGCAGGGGCTGGCAAGCTAAAAACTACACTGCCCAGACTCCCCCTCTTGGCAAGAGATTGGAAGTGATCCCAAATCCCAATCACTTCATAAAAACAAAAACTTAAATACCACTAGCTGTGTAAAAAAGTCTTAGCTTTTTACAAGAAATAT
The DNA here is from genome assembly GCA_004363435.1 of Platanista minor. Taxonomy (NCBI): domain Eukaryota; kingdom Metazoa; phylum Chordata; class Mammalia; order Artiodactyla; family Platanistidae; genus Platanista; species Platanista minor. The sequence goes on along the minus strand of RJWK010038423.1, from coordinate 8,127 downwards.
ACGTGCAAATTATTTAGACAAAGGGCAAATACACTTAATATATAAATAACGTTTAAAGTTAAAAAAACAAAAACCCAAAAGAAAAAAAAAACAACAGAAGACATGGACAGAGAGAACTGCCAACTACCATTTCTAACTTCAGGCTGGTACAAATCCAAAGGCTGAGGACACGCTTTCTTGGCAAGGTTGTGGGGTAAACAACAGTCTCACACCCTTCTGGTAGGAGTGCAAAGCAGTAAAAATCCTACGCAAGAAGGGAAATCAGGGGCTTCCCTGGTGGCGTAGTGGTTGAGAGTCCGCCTGCCGATGCAGGGGACGCGGGTTCGTGCCCTGGTCCGGGAAGATCCCACGTGCCGCGGAGCAGCTGGACCCGTGAGCCATGGCCGCTGAGCCTGCGCGTCCGGAGCCTGTGCTCCATAATGGGAGAGGCCACAACAGTGAGAGGCCCGCGAACCACAAAAAAAAAGAAGGGAAATCAGCAGTACCTTTAAAATTACACCTGCGTTAGAAGATGTGGTATACCTACAATGGAGTATTACTCAGCCATTAAAAAGAATGAAATAATGGCATTTACAGCAGCATGGATGTACCCGGAGATTATCATACTAAGTGAAGTAAATCAGACAGAGAAAGACAAATATCATGTGGTATCGCTTAGACAAATATCATGTGGTATCCTTATATGTGGAATCCAAAAAAAAAAATGATACAAATGAACTTATTTACAAAACAGAAACAGACTCACAGCCTTAGAGAAAGAACTTAGGGTTGCCGGGGGGGGGAAGGGTGGGGGGAGGGATAGATTGGGAGTTTGGGATTGACATGTACACGCTGCCATATTTAAAACAGATAAGCAACAAGGACCTACTGTATAGCACAGGGAACTCTGCTCAATATTCTGTAATAACATAAATGGGAAAAGAATTTGAGAAAGAATAGATACCTGTATATGTATAAGTGAATCACTTTGCTGTACACCTGTAACTAACACAACATTGTTAATCAACTATACTCCGATATAAAATAAAAATTTTTTAAAAGAATAACAGGAAAAAAAATCACATCTGCATTTACTCTCTCCACTGACAATCCCACCTCAAGGAATCCACCCTGAAGATAATTTTCACAAACATTATCAACTGCAGTATTACTGGAATAGCAAAAGACTTCAAACAACATACCCATGCAAAGAACTGGTTGAATAAAACTATGAAAACCCCCACAAGATGAAGGGTTATGCAACAGTACTATGTATTATAAAACACAAATAAGATCAAGGCAAACCTTTGTGAACCGACAGGGAACAATCATTAAGTTGACAAAGCCAAGTGACCACTGCCACCTGCATCTCTATCCGAGAGAACCACCTGCTGTTCAGCCGGGGGGAGGAGGATGCAGGCGGAGAGCCTTCAGCAGCAGGGCTTTCCAGGGCCACTTCTGCCTGCCGAGGCCTCTTGTAACTGCCAGTGCTGCCCCAGGGCTCCCCAATGAGCCCGCTGATACTGCACACTCGCATCACGCTCCCGCACCCAGTACTGCTTCCACCCCACCAGATCCTTACAAGCGTTACCCACCCCTACAACGTCTGAACTCCTAACTCCATCTCTGTGTCTGATACCCTCGTGCAACAAAGGCGAAATTAGAATAAATGGACATAGTTGGCCTGGGGGCATGATATGTCTGTGTCCCCTCCAAAATTTACATGTTGAAACCCTAATCTCCAATGTGATGATATTTGGAGATACTTAATCGTGGTAATCATTCCACGACATATACCTATATTAAATCATCACATACACCTTAAAAAAACCCATGTTGTACAACCTAAATATATACGGTTTTTATTTATCAATCATCCCTCAGTAAAGCTGGGGGGAAAAAAAAGATCAAGCAACATGCTGTGTGGTTAACAAAGGAAGGTATCAACTGGAACACCTATAATTTTTAATACACTTGTTTATTACATTCCATGAAAAACAACACTAGGAATGGCAAGGCACAGGACCTTATGGGTGCAAAAGAAAAGAAAAAGATATAAACTGATGATACAGACCACGGGTGATCCACAGACTGCAGTCAGCCAACAAGGTCTTTAAACTGTGCATTTCTTATGACTTAGAAAACTAGAGCTCAGGTTTGCTCCAAGCGGCCCCTGCTGTTTAGAAGAGCCACAGCAACATCTTCGTCCCAGGGAGCTCTGGTCCCTCTTCTAGCCCCTACCCTCCGTGCTCCGCCCGCGGGTGGGGAGGGGCCAACCTGAGCGGCAGGAGGGGAATCCAGGAGGGGGGTATGCAAAGGACTGGGTGGGGTTGCGGAGATCCTCCTGCTGAAGTTGGGGAAGCGAGGGAGGGGATGGGGGGCGCGCAGGGTCCCAGAGCTGGACCCACCGCGGTGGGACGCAGCCTCCTAGCCTCCCCTCCCCCACCTTACAGTAGGTTCCGATAATATTTAATTGCATCTCGGGCTTAAAACTCATCCACAGGCTCGCAGGTCCCTTGACTGCACTCCTTCCTCTATTAGATAAAGTGGCGGGGGGGGGGGCGGGGGGGAGG
>RJWK010038422.1:0-20814 GCA_004363435.1 Platanista minor | reverse complement strand
GCATCTAACACACTGAGACCTCTCAGGCATGTGCCGATGGCACAGGCCACAACACAACCCCTAAGCCCACCAAGAAGCTGTAACAGGCACCTAACCCCTCCCTGTGGGGAGAGGTGTCAGAGGAGGCCAGGTGGGAGCCAGGAGTTGTGCCACCCAGCAATCAGGGGCCACCCCCATGGGGAGTCAGGGCCTCGCCCAGAGTAGAGGAAAGGATTCGCCATGGGTGTCGGTGGAGCCTGAGTGAGAAACCTGGACATCACAAGGTTCCAGAGCAGTGTCAGAAGACAAAACTGGACAAAGAGCAGGACACTTTTGGAGGTGATGGATATGTTTATTACCTTGATTGTTCATCAAACTGTACACTTTAAATGTGTGCAGTTATACCTCAGGAAAGCTGTTTCAAAATAAAACAACTAAAGCAGAAAAATTTTAAGATCCAGAGTCTCATAACATGATAATTCCCGTGTTTCAATAGAAAATCATTCATCATACTAAGAATCACAAAGTTAGTTCTTGGTACGACAAGACTGTTGAATGAAACTGAATGAAAAGACAGAGATTGGCAGATGGATTTAAAAACATGCCTCAACTCTATGCTATCTACAAGAAATTCATGTCAATCTATTTTATACAAATATTTAATCAAAGGAAAGCATACGGGGCTACATCAGGTGAAGTAGACTTCAAGGCAGAGAAAATTACTGGGAAAAGAGACTAACGTTATGTAATAATAAAGGGTCAATCCACCAAGAAGTCATAGCAATCCTAAATGTGTATGCATCAAACAACAAAGCTACAAAATATCAGAAAAACTGATACAACTAAAAGGAAAAATAGACAAATCTACAATTGCAATTAGAGACTTCAACACTCTTCTGTCAACAACTGATAGAAGAACTAGACCAAAAAATCAGCAAGGAAATAAAAGAAACAGCAACACCATCAACCAACAGGAGCTGACTGACATTTAGAGAACATTTTATCCCAACAATAGGAGAATACACATTCTTTCCAAGTGCCCTTGGAACATACACCAAGATAGACCACATCCTGGGCCATAAGACAAACTTCAACAATTTCCTAAAGTTTGAAGTCATGCAGAGTAGATTCTCCAACCACAGTGGATTCAAACTAGATATCAATAAGAGAGAGAATAGGAAAACCTCCGAACACTTGGAAACCAAGTAACACACTTATACATAATCTATGGGGGAAAAAAAAAAGAATCTCAAGGGAAATTTTAAAAAGTACATTGAACTGAGTGAAAATAAAATACCTCAGGTCAAAACTTGTGAACAGATAAAACAGTGCTGAAAGAAATTTATAGCACTAAATATATGTGTTAGAAAAGAGGGAAGGTCTTAAATCCATAATCTAAGCTCAAACCCCAGTATGCTAGGAAAAGAAAAACAAAATAAACCCAAAACAAGCAGAAGGATGAAAGTAATAAAAATAAGAGCCAAAATCAATGAAATTGAAAACAAAAATAATAGAGAAAGTCAATGAAAAAACAGTTGATTCTTTGAAAAGATCAATAAAATTGACAAAGCTCTAGCAGCACAAAGATAACACAAATTGCCAATATCAGGAATGAAATGGGACATTTCTAGGATGCTGCAGACATCAGAAGGATAAAAAGGGAATATTACAAACAACTCTATACACATAAATTTGACAACTTAGGTAAAATGAACCAATCACTTAAAAAAAAAAACAAAAAACCACAAACTACCACAACTTGCCCACTATGAAACAGATCATTTGAATAACTCTATTAAGGAAATTTAATTCATAATTTTAAAACTCCCCAAAAAGAAATCTCTAGGCCCATATAGTTTCAATGAGGAATTCTAAAAGATTGTTAAAGAAGAATTAACACCACTTCTACACAATCTCTTCTAGAAAATAGAAGAGGAGGAAACACTGCCCAGTTTGTTTTATACTGCTTGAATTATTCTGCTCTCAAAACCAGATAAAGACAAAACAAAAAAAATAAAATCACAGAACACTATCCCTCATAAATATAGGCACACTAATCCTTAACAAAATATTAGCAAATAAAATTCATCGATGCATAAAGATAATTATAAACACCATAACCAAGGCTGGTTTATTCCTGGGATGCCAGGCTGGTTCAATGTTTACAGAGCAATCACAGTAGTCCACAACTACAGAATAAGAATCACATGATCATAGCAATTGATACAGAGAAAGCATTCAGCAAAATTTCTCTGCAGTTGATGCAGAGAAAGCATTCAGCAAAATACCACACTCATTAATGATAAAAATTCTAAAAACAGAAATAAAGGAGAAACCTCCTCAACTTGATAAGGAGCATCTACACAATACCTACAGCTAGCATTATGCTTAATGGTGAAAGACTAATTGCTCTTCCTCCAAGGTCAAGAATAAGACAAGGGGGTCTGCTCTCACCACTCATTCAACACAGTGCTGGAAGTAACAGCCAGAACAATGAGGCAAGAAAAAGAAATAAAAGGCATCCAGATAGGAAAGGAAGAAATAAAACTGCTCCTGCTTGCAGATGACCTGACTGTAGATAGAAAATCCCAAGGAATCTAAAAATAAACAAACAAACAAATAAACAAATAAAAATCTTCCTAAAACTAATACTTGAGTTTGGCAAGGTCACAGGACATAATATAAACTTTCCAAAAATTAATTGTATTTCTGTACATTAACAATAAACACATACCATTTGAAATTCTTCACAGGGACTTCCCTGGTGGTACAGTGGTTAAGAATCCACCTGCCAATGCAGGGGACACGGGTTTGAGCCCTGGTCTGGGAAGATCTCACATACCGCAGAGCAACTAAGCCTGTGTGCCACAACTACTGAGCCTGTACTCTAGAGCCAGCGAGTCACAACTACTGAGCCCATGCACCACAACTACTGAAGCCCGCGAACCTAGAGCCCGTGCTCTGCAACAAGAGAAGCCATCACAGTGAGAAGCCCGCACACCACAAAACAAAGAATAGCCCCCGCTCGCCGCCAACTAGAGAAAGCCTGCGCGCAGCAGCAAAGACCCAACACAGCCAAAATTAAATTAGTTAATTATTTAATTTTTAAAAATTCTTCACAAAATGTTGCAAGTCTAACAAAACAGATACAGAATTTGGACATAGAAAACTGTACAACACTGATGGAAGAAACAAGAAATGAGTTATTGGTACGCACAACCACCTGGATGAGTCGCCAGAAAATTATGCCGAGTGAAAAACACCAATTCTAAAAGGTCGAATGCTACAGGCAGACCTCAGAGATACTGAGGGTTTGGTTCCAGACCACTGAAATAAGGAGACTATTGCAATAAAGTGAGTCACACATATTTTTGGTTTCCTAGTGCAAATTAAAGTTATGTTTACACTGGACTGTAGACTATTAAGTGTGCAATAACATTATGTCAAATAGACAACGTATATGCCTTAATTGAAAAATACTTTATTGCGGGACTTTCCTGGTGGTCCAGTGGTTAAGACTCCACGCTCCCAATGCAGGAAGCCTGGGTTCGATCCCTTGTCAGGGAACTAGATCCCACGTGCCACAACTAAAAGATCCTGTGCACCGCAACTAGCGCAGCCAAATAAATAAACATTTTAAAATAAAGATAAAAATACTTTATTGCTAACAATTGCTAACCATCATCCGAGCCTTCAGCAAGTCATAGTAGTAACATCAAAGTTCACTGACCACAGATCACCACACAAATATAATGATAATGAAAAAGTTAGAAATATTGCAAGAATTACCGAAATGTGACACAAAGACAAGAAGTGAGCAAATACTGTTGGGAAAATAGCACCAATAGTCTTGCTCTACACGGAGTTGCCACAAAGTTTCAATTTGTCAAAAAAAAAAAAAAAAAAAAAAAAAGCCATATCTGGCAAGTGCAATAAAGCGAGGTGTGCCTGTATACGATTCCATTTCCATTTATATACTGTTGAAATGAAAAAAATTATAAAAATGAAGAACAGATTAGTGGTTGCCAGGAAGGAGGGAGGGTGTGGGGACTGGAGGGAAGTGGACGTGGCTATAAAAGGCCACAGCAGGGGTCCTATGTTGATGAACCATCTTCTGTCCTGATGGAGCCAACATCAGCATCCGGGTTGAGATGTCACCACAGTTCTACAAGATGTAACAGTTGGGAGGAGCTGGGTGAAGGGTACCAGGGCACCGAGGGGTGGCATGGCACGGGGGTCCTCGCCTTGCACAGGGGCTGCTAGGGCAGCTGCCTGCTGGTCGCCCTCCCAGAGCCCAGTTGCTCTCAGTGCAGGCCTGGCTCCCTCTTGGGTCACAAACAGCAAGTTTTCCACACATTTGAGGAGTGGGGCCCTCGGGGGCAGGGACCTGCTGAGGGGCCTGGCAGGTGCTTCTCTGCATCCCAGTCTGCACACCTCGCCACCAGCTGCCTCTCCGGGCTGGCGCTCCCAACATGCCCTGTGCAGAGAGACCCTGCCTGCCTGCAGCTGGGTGGATGGTGTGCACCAGAGGGGCCCTCTGCAAGGGCCAGTGGACGGACCCCCCACCGGTCGTCCGAAGGAAGTTGGAGGAGTGGGGCATCACGGCTACAGCGCCCTTGAGCCTGCAGTTTGCTTTTCAGTTTGTGGCCACAGCCAGCGAATGTGGAAACCACAGCAGGATGGGCTCGAATGGCGCAGCCCAGGGAGTTGCTTCACCACCGGGTCCTCACTTTGCATCTTTCCCTCCTTCCTGCCCTCCGTCTGTCATTGGCCCCTTGCCCTTTCTTCCCTAACAGCCCAAGGACCCCGGCAGTCTGCAGCCTACTGGGTGTGAGGCATCCCCCTTGGGGATCTGGATGGCTGCTGACCCTGCTACACTGTTCCCCCAGGACACTGGTCTGGTCATTCCACCCCCACAAAACCACCCTGGTTTCTTTCAACAAGTTACAGTGGGGCCTTGACCTCTTCAGGGCAGCTTCGCCCAACCCCACATGAGCGGCTTTGGCACCTGGGACTTTGTGCTGTTTCCAGCCACTGACCTGCCCTCGGCCATCTCTTCAGCCTGCCCTTCTCGAGGTTCATGTGTCACGTGCAACATCAGGGAAGGGAAGCTCTGTCCCTGACCACTGACCCTCTCTTTTCTGGAGCCAGGGTTTGCTGGCACATCTTATCCTCAAGAACCGAGCCTTCGAGGCACGCCCCCGTCTGGGCTACTGCTCTGCAGTTCCAGATAGTTCCATGCTTGCAATGCCCGGTAACGAGGATGTCTGTCCACACGTCTCCCCATTGCTGGAGGTGTGTCCTCAGGACACATTCCCAGAGGTGGGGCTGCAGATCCCAGCGGAAAGGGATATGCAGTCTCGTTAGATCCCTCCTGACCCCTCCACCCCCACCGTGTGCAGCCCCTGCCTGTAGGCGTGTGAGGCCCACCTGTCCCCGCAGCCTCTGACCGTGAGCTGTCCACCTCTGCGTGTCCGCTTGGCACTTCCTGGGCGTGAGTGAACCTGGGCCTCTGGCCCATTTTTACGATGTGTGTTAGGCATTGTCTGTATTTTGCCCATTCTCCTGTTTCCCCACCTTGACTGTTAAGAGTCTTTATGTGCTCGGGATACTGGCACATAACCCCCAGATGTGCCCTCCCACTCATCATTTTCATTTCTTATACTCCCTTTTTTCATGGGCAGGATGCGATTTTATGTCACTGAATTTGTGTCTTTTCTTTTATTGTATGCAGAGTTTTGAGTCCCCATACCCTGCCTGCAAAGGAATTCGCCCACATTTCAGTGTTTAGCTCCTGTGTGGTTTCATTTGTTAATTTTGATATGGTCCACTGCAGTTTCCTTTCGTAAAGGTGTGAGGTGTGCATATAATTTTACCTGTTTCTAAATGACTTCCCAGCTGTCCCAGTGTCATTTATTTTTAGGAAGCCCATCTTTCCCCCAACTTTGTTATATATTGAATCTCCAATTGAACTTGGGTCTGGGCCCGTGAGCCATGGCTGCTGAGTCTGCGCGTCCGGAGCCTGTGCTCCGCAACGGGAGAGGCCGCAACAGTGAGAGGCCCGCGTACCGCAAAATAAATAAATAAATAAAAATAAATTTAAAAAAATAAATAAATAAAGAGAAACAGGGGAGACCAATTTTAATATGTTTAACTTAATATATCCAAATATCACTTCAATGTGCAGGCGGTATAAACACATGATTAATGCATTGGCTGCCTTTTTGGCTCATGAGACTGGGTGTGCTATTCTCCATCAGGACCACCACATCCCAGGGCTCAGTGGCCGAATGGACAGGCAAGCGGCCGTGTGGACATGCAGGGATGTGCCATCCTGTCCCTCCCGCCCATCTGCTCGGGGCCCACCCTGTGCTGTGATCATTGTGAGAGTGTAGTGGGTGTTTGCGTGTCTGGCGGGGCCATATTCCTCTCCACACTGGGGCTGCCTACTCAATGCCGGTGCCTCTCTCCTCAGAGAACATTCTCATTCTCCCGAGGGAACTGTCTTTTGAAAGCACTGGGGGCAGCTGGCATTTTGGTGAGAAAGCATGAGAAATTTCTATTTGTTTGGGAACTTGTTCTAGGAAAATTTGTCTCTCTCGTTTTGCTAATGGAGGTCTGTTCATCTGCTAGATTCTGTGAGATGACTTCTTTTTTTTTTTTTTGTGCGTTACGCGGGCCTCTCACTGCCGTGGCCTCTCCCGCTGCGGAGCACAGGCTCCGGACGCGCAGGCTCAGCGGCCGTGGCTCACGGGCCCAGCTGCTCCGTGGCATGCGGGATCTTCCTGGACCGGGGCACGAACCCGTGTCCCCTGCATCGGCAGGCGGACTCTCAACCACTGCGCCACCAGGGAAGCCCAGAGATGACTTCTTAATTTGAATATTGAATTTTCTTCTGATTCTCAAACCAGCTTTGAGGTAACTTCTTAGGAAATTTGACAAACTGTGAAAATAAAAATAGAAGCCAGTAATATACCTTACTATTGCTGTCTAATTAGGTGAATTCCTGGCTTCCTAGGCTGCTGGGATGTAATTCTGAACAAAATTGGCGTGTTTTTCTTTTTAGGACGCTGTGTCTGTGCTAACATCTCTGACTTTACACGCAGCAAACTTTAGTTGCCTTTCTGCAAACCCTGGCTTTTTCTGTTCCATTTCACTCTTTCCGCCGTGGATGATCCCTTCACTGTAAGACTCCTGCCCAGCAGAGCCCCAGACGTGGTTTTTGGCCGGGAGTCTGTGCTCTGGGCCTGAGCATTGCCGTGGGAAGGCCAAGTGCTTCCTGCCTGCCTCCTGCTCTGAATTCCAGACTCTGGTCTGGCCACTGGGGCGACCACACGGCTGGACCTCTGTGCGAGGAAGGAAGAGGGGGGAAGAAAGCCCGAGCTGACCGGGTTTGCAGACACTCGTCACCATTAGTCAGCTCGCTGCAAAACGGGACCTTCAGGTTCTCACCGAGAGCGGGGCTCAGGGCAGGGCTGCTGCGTCTGCACAAGGAGCCGGTTTGGGGCAGGGCCACTGGCTCTTCCCTGCCCAGCAAACGCCCCTCAGCTGGGTGGGGCGGCCTCATCCCTGGGCTCCCTCTCTCTTCCTCAGCTTGGCCTCCAAAGGCGATCTAACCTAACCCTAACCCTAACCCTAACCGAGTCCCAGGATTCAAGCTTCCAGAACATGAAAGTTCCCACGTCAAGAACCCCTTCCCGTTGCCCACTGATGGGCAGCTTCTCGGTGTCCCGCTGGGGCGCCTTATGCGTGTGCCAGCACATGATGTGCATGCATAAACACGTTTTCTGTTGGGCCACCTTTTCCACCCACAGGCCTGCAGCTGTTTGTCTGGATTTTTTTTTATTATTATAACAACACATCATGAGATCTGCCCTCTTAACAAATGTTTTGCAGTGTTGTTAACTATGGGGCCATCGTGCAGCAGGTCCTAGAACTTAACCATCCTGCAAAACTGAAACTTTATACCCATTGAACGATTTTTTATTACTTATTTTTTTAAAGAATTGTAGCAAAATACACATAACACAAAGTTTACCATCTTAACCATTTTTAAGTGTACCATTCAGCAGCATTAAGTACATTCACATTGTCGTGCAACCATCACCACCATCATCTCCAGAACTTTCTATCTTCCCATACTGATATGCTCTATCTATTAGACACTGACTACCCCCTCCCCCAGCCCCTGGACCCACCATCTACTTTCTATCTCTGTGAATCTGATGACTCCAGGGACCTCATGTAAGTGGAATCACACAATATTTGTCCTTCTGTGTCTGGCTATTTCACTGAGCATCATGTCCTCAGGGTTCATCCCCGTTGTAGCCTGTGTCACAGTGTCCCTCCTCCTAAAGCCCCACAATATTCCGTCATATGTACAGACCACATGTGTTCATGGTGCTCCTGGCAGGACTCAGAGGTGAAGGAGTGGGGAGTGGGGGGAGGAGCCAAAAGCCCATGCAGGGGGCAGCCTGAGGCCCCGGGAGCTGAGGGGGTGTGCCAGGTGTGCCCAGGTGCACCCAGGCACCCTCCTGTCCCTGGGGCCAGCCCAATCCTCATTCCACACACAATGGACACAGTCCCTACCCTCATGCCTCCTTCCTCCTAGATGGAGGAGATGAACAGTAAATCCAGGTGATCAGGGAAACAGAGTGACCTTAGGGTCCAGTAACTCCACTCCACTGGACATTTACCCCAGAGGGGCAAAAACGTGTGTCCACACGAAGACGTATCCCGACTGCTCGTACCAGCCTGTTTGTAATAGACAAAGAGTAGAGACAACCCAAGTGTCCATCAGCAGACGGGTGGACCACAAGGTATGGTCCATCCACACAATGGAATGAAGTTCTGACACAGGCTTCCCTGTGGATGATCCTTTAGATTGGATGCTCAGTGAAATAAGCCAGACACAAAGGGCCACATATCATGTGATTCCATTTATAGGAAATGTCCAGGGTGGGCAGATCCGTAGACCTAGAAAGTAGATTAGGGATTCTCAGGGGCTGGGGGAGGGGTGGGGAGTAACTGCTAAGGGGTTTCTTTTGGGCGATGGAGAATAGTGATTGATGCACAGCTTTGGAATGTACTGAAATCCACTGAATTACACCCTTTATAAGGGTGGGTTTTCTGGCATGCAAATTATGCCTCAATAGGACGCCTTCTAAATGTGCTCGTGGTGATTGTTGCTCAGCCCTGGGAATGTCCTGGAAACCTTTTAATGGTGCACACTAGGTGGTGAGTCGTGCGGTAGTGAATTGTCTCAATAAAGCTATTATTTTAAAAAAACAGTCACACGACGAGGGGACTGTGGCGAGCTTGGTATGTTTAAGGGGAGGTGAGGAGGCCTGTTGGCTGAGTCTGGGGTGAAGGAAGAACTGAGGAAGGCGTGAGAGCTGGGGCTCAGCTCCTCCTGCAGGGCTGTGTGCATGGCAAGGGTGGAGCCTGAGGCCTGAACCATGGTTCTAAAGGGCCCCCACCGCGGGCAGGGGTGAGTGTGGGCCAGACCCAAGGCCTGCGCTGGGGTGATACAGACGAGGGTGGCGCTGGGTGCCATCATGGGCTGAACTGTGTCCCCCAAATTCATATGCTGAAGCCCTAACCCCAGTGCCTCAGAATGTGACTGTATTTGGAGATAGGCCTTTATTTTTTATTTTTTAATTTTTTTTCGGTCGTGCCACTCAGCTTGTTGGACCTTAGTTTCCCCATCAGGGATTGAACCGGGGCCTTTGGCAGCAAGAACGCAGAGTCCTAACCACTGGACCGCCAGGGAATTCCCAAGGTGGGCCTTTCAAGAGGTGATTAAGGTAAAATGAGGTCACTTGGGTGGGGCTCTCACCCAACAGGACTGGTGTCCTTATAAGAAAGGAGATCAGGACACCGGCACACACATGCGAGGACACAGGGAGACTACAGTGTGTACTCGCCAGGGAGGGAGGCCTCGGGGGGAGCCAGTCCCGACAACAACTCCTCAGCCTCAGGCTTCCAGCCTCCAGACTGCATGGAAGTAGATCCCTGCTGTCTAAACCCTGGGGTGGTGGTGCTTGTTACAGCAGCCCCAGCTCACTGCTTCAGGGCTGACAGAGCCAAGTGAGGCTTCATGAATGCATTTCAGGAGCAGAATCTACGCTGGATGTGGAGGGAGGGGGAGGGGATGAGCAGTGTGATTTGAGATTCAGATTTGAGCCACTGGTGGGTGGTGATGACGCCACAAGTGAGACAGGAAAGCCGGGCAGGAGTGGAGCGGGCCCCCGAGAGTATCACTTGCTGCTGCCGTAAGCAGGACGAGGACACAGCTGGCCCTGGGCAGCCCCGAGCTGAGCTTGGTCTGCAGCCCCCTTCACAGGCTCCCGAGCCAGGGCGAGGTCGCCTCACTGCCTGCACTGAAGCAAATGAAAACAAAAACTGAGAGGTACCCTTGGCCAAGCAAATACTCTGCAGTGGGAGGAGAAGATGGCAGAGCCCAGGAGGCCGCTGGAGGAGGTGGGGCCAGTGGTCCCCAGACCATCTCCCCCATCCTGGACTGGACCCAAGATGCCAGGAGTTTGCTGCAGGCAGCATGGTGTCTTTGGGGAGGGTCATGCAACTTGACCCCCATCAGCAGTGAGTCTGAAGGGTCTCCGTGGATCCGTGAGTTGGGAAGGGGAGGGGGCCGTGAACTCAGGAAGAACACTGAGACGGTCCCAGATTCTCTGGGCCCAGGAGGTGGGGGGTGGGGGTGTCAACGCCTTGGAGAGAGCCCCTGAAACACAGCTGGTACCCCCTCCCCAGCCGCCTGACAGCACTGGGCCTGTCCTCGGCAGCCAGGTGGGGCCTTGGCCGCCAGCACGGAATTCACCCCCTCACTCAGCGTCTCCCAGAGCCTGAGACGCTGTTCTCGGCTCTGACGTCCTCCACGGGAACCCTGGCCAACCCAAACACGTCTGTGTGGGGCTTTCTTCCTGAGTCAGAGCAGTGTGGCCGCGGGCTTTCCTCCTCTGTCCCTGAGCCCCATCACCCACCCAGTCCTTAGCAGTCCTCAGCCCCCGGACCCGTCCCTGTCCCCCTGGGGTACAGACTCTGGCGCCCAGCACGATGTCTCAGAGGCACATGAGGGTCACTGGTCCCCACCCCCACATCTGACCACACACCTCGGACAGCCACTCCTCCCTCTGTCCTGCCTTCGTCCTGCAGGCCTCAAGGTAACTCACCTTGACAGGGGAGTCTCCCCACCCCCGATCCAGGTCACCCCCAACCGCTGGCCCAGAGACAGGTCAATATTGATTATCCAGGCTCTGAACAGAGAGAGAAAGCATTGGCCGAAAAAGATGAGATTTTACAGACTGTATTTTCCAGACAGTCATGACATTTCTTCCAGCCCACATGTTCTCCTGGAGCCTTGATGCCCCCTTGAATGTAAGGGAACTTATCTATATCATCGACAGTGGGTCATAGCACAAGTGATGCTGCACAACTTCCAAGGCTGGGGACTCGAGGCCCCCACCGTGCAGGATGCCAGGCCAGCCCCCTGCAGAGATGGGAAGAAGCTCCAACACTTCATGGAAAGGGAGGCATCCCTTTCCATGGGAGACAGCTGCTCCAGCTCTAGACCCTGCCTGAAATCACACGAACTACCCAGCTGAGCCCTCCTGAATTTCTGACCCATAGAAACCACGGTAGATTAAAAAATGACTAAATTGATGTTTTAAGTCACTATGTTTTGAATTGTTTTGCAGCAACAGATAACCAGGGTCCAGAAAAGAGATCTACAAGATAGCCAAAATCTTGATTTTCATCAAAGGTGTCATGGCAATTCAATGGAGAAAGTTAACTTTTTTCAACAAATGGTGCTAGAACTGTTGGATAAACTTGGGTGGGGGTGCATTATGACCTCTACCTAACACCGTACACAAAAATTAATTCATGATGTATCACAGTCCTCAATAGAACACTGAAACTATAAAGCTTATAGAAAAACAGAAAAGAATATACTCATGACCTTGGAGTAAGTAGGCAAAGATTTCTTGGAGAGGCCAAAAGAAGCTTGAGATAGAAAATGAAAAATCCATAAATTGGAATTTATCAAAATTATAAACATCTGTTTCTTAAAAGACAACATTAAGAAAATGAAAACTGGGACTTCCCTGGCAGTCCAGTGGTTAAGACTCCAAGCTTCTAATGCAGGGGGCATGGGTTTGATCCCTGGTCGGGGAACTAAGATCCCACAGGCCGTGCAGTGTAGCCAAAAAATTAAAGAAAGAAAGAAAGAAAGAAAACCAAGCCACTGTCTGGGAGAAAATATTTGCAGTGAGCATACCTGGCATTGGACTTATACCCAGAATATATAAAGGACTCCTGCAAATCAGTTATAAAAAACGATCCAATTTAAACATGGGCAAAAGATTTGAATAAACATTTTATAAAAGAAGACGCACAAATGGCCAATAAGCACCAAAGAGATACTCAGCATCATTAGTCGCCAGGGAGATACAAATGAAAACTGCCGAGAGAGACCCCTATGTGCCGATTAGAATAGCTAAAATAAGAGACTGATAAGTGTTGGCAAGGATGCAGAGCAACTGGAACTCTCACACTCTGCTGGTGGGAATAAAATGGTACAACCCATTTGGAAACCGTTTGACAGCCTCTTATAAAGTTAAACATTCAGCTATATGATTCAGCCATTCTACTCCTAATTATTTACCCAAGAGAAAAGGAAATATATGTCCAAACAAAGATTTGTACATGCATGCTCATAGCAGCTGTATTTGTAATAGCCAGAAACTGGAAATAACTCAAATGTCCATCAGTGGTGAATGGATAAAAAATTGTGGTATATCTATACAATAGAATATTACTCAGCAGTAAAAAAAAAATAATGAACTATTGATACACTTATCAACATGGATTAATCTCAAAATAATTATGCTGAGTTAAAGTCAGATTTTAAAAATACATATTGTATAATTCCCTTTATTTGAAGTTCTACACAGGCAAAATTAATCTGTGGTGACAGAAAGCAGATCTGTGGTTGCTTGGGGCTTGGGGGGCTGATAGTGGTGGTGGGATTGACTGGAAAGGGGCATGGGAAACTATAAGGGGTAATGACAATGGGCTCTTGATTGAGGTTTCAGTTATATAGGTCTATACATTTGTCAAAATTTAATGAATTGAGCACTAAGATCTGTGCATTTCATTGCACGTAAATTTTACTTCAATAAAATAATTTAAAATAAACCAAAAAAGTGAAATGAGTGACCAGTCTGTTAAATGGGTTAAAATAACAATGTTAGCTATTCTAGTTCCTTTGCTTTTCCATAAAAATTTTAGAACATCCTTGTCCATATCTACAAAAAATCATGCAGGGATTTTGATATTTTTATATTTTGATATATAGGAATTTGATAGGAACAACTATATATCAATTTGGGGAGAATTAACATCTTTACAATGTTGAGCCTTCCTATCCATGAACATGGTACGTCTCTCCTTTTCTTTAGATATTCTTTGATTTCTTTCATCTGCATTTTTCTGTTCTCAGCATATAGATCCTATACATGTTTTGTTAGATTTACACCTGTCTCATTTTTTTGAAAGATTGTAAATGGCATTTTATTTTTAATTTTGGTTTCTTTCTTTTCTTTTTTTTGGCTGCGCCATGAGGCTTGCGGGATGTTAGTTCCCCAACCAGGGACTGAACCCGGGTCCTCGGCAGTGAGAGCAGGGAGTCCTAACCACTGACTGCCAGGGAATTCCCTAATTTTGGTTTCCATGTGTCCATTGCTAGTATATAGGAACACAACTGATTTTTGTATGCTGACCTTGTGTTCGGCAACCTTGCTGAAGTGAGAAGAAACAGTCTACCTGATTTCTTTACATTCTATGTATGTATATATTTTCTATAACCAAAGTTATTAAAACTGTATGGTAGTAGCAGAGGGATAGACACTTAGGCCAGTGAAACAGAATAGAGTATCCAGAAATAGCTACACATGCCCAGGTGATTTTTGACAAAAGTTCAAAAGCAATTCAATCAAGGAAGGAGGCAACAAATGTTGTGGGAGCAAGTGGACGTTCACAAACAAACAAAAACTTCAACCTAAATTTTGCACTTTATATAAAAATTAACTCAAAATAAAATCATGGACTTAAATTTAAAATGTAAAACTAAAATTTTAGGGAAAAAAAGAGAAAATCTTTAGGATTTAGGGCTAAGCAACAAATTCTTAGATTTGACCCCCAAAGCATGAGCCATAAAAAGAAAGGTGGGCAGGGTGGTCGAAGCAGGGACAGTTAGGGTATCGTGGCACCCAGAATGTTCTCTGAAGGTGGCCCAAGGTCCAGGGTGTAGGGCGGCCCATGGGGGGCTGAGCGTACGGACCAGGTGTGGCGAGGCTGGGATGAGGTGGGTCTCAGGAATCCTCAGCCAGCTCCTCGTGGGAGAAACATCAGTTCAAGTTCTTTGCCCTTTTTGAATTAAGTTGTCTTTTTGTTATTGATGGTCTCTCTTTTTCATTCTCAAAATAACCTCGAGGACTAGGTGCAGCCAAAACAGTCCCCCTGGGCACTGGGAAACTGACGCAGGCCCACTCCAGACCTCAGGACAGCTGGGCCACAGCATCCGAGGGCTCGGAGGGGCTCTGGTTGGACCCCTGGTTAGACTCGGGTCGGTTGTGGCAACTACGGACCCAGGCCCTGGGCAGGAGGTCTGGCAGAGCCTTCAGGGCTGTCTTGGCAGCCAGGCCGAAACCCGGTGTGCTGGGCCCACTCCCAGCAGCATGCAAGTGGGGGACCAGCCCAGCAATGTCCCACGATGCCCTCACCCTTCTCTGCTTTTCTGGGGCCCCCCTACCCTGCTCCAGCCCTCATGCCCAGCCTCTCCTCTCTCCAGGCCTGGGTCAGCATCTCATAGGGGCCTGTGGCCTATTGGCCCCCCAGTGTGAAACCCAGAGAAGGAGGGAGGAACCCTCACTTCCTCCTACCTGTGCTGCTGTGTGATGCAGCTGGGCTGGGCAGCAGCCATGGGGCAGGCGAGTGGCACAGTCCTGCCCACCCGGGGCCCTCCGCCTGTTGGGAGGACAGGGTTAGCCATCAGTGGTACCTCCTGCCTAGGAGACCAGGCCCAGCTGTCCATCAGGTGAGAGCTGGGGGGTGAGAGCCTGGGGCAGGACCCCCCCCCCCCCCCCCCGCCCCGCCAAGAAGGTGCTGGCACCCAAGGGCACTTGTGAAGAGTCATGGCTGGAAAGATGAGCCTTTGGCAAGAGCTTGAAGGAGGGGAGTGAGGCCCGGTGACTCCTTTCTCCCTCGTGGTCCCTTTGGGTGGCCCCAGCTCCAGCTCCCAAATGCACCCTGGTGATGCTTCTTTGGTCAGAACGTGCTCGCCCAGCCCTGATGGGATGCTGGCTGGAAGTGTTCAGGCTTGGCAGCCGAGTGGGTGCCTCCCCCTCCATTCCGAGCCACTGGTGATTTGAGGCTCAGGGGCTCCTGTCGCTGCTCTCCCACATAGAGGGGACCCCAACTGTAGTTCCCCTCAGCCTTGGAGCAGCCCCACGGTCTCAGCAGTGTGTGCCCCGGGTGGGCAGTGTTCTGCAGAGGAGCCCCTGGCGGCCTGCTGCCAGAACCAGGGGTGGGGAGGGGAAGGAGCTGAAACCCTGGATACTTGCCCTTCCCTGGAGTGGCCGGGGCCTGCTGCCCATGTGCTTGGGGCGGGTGCTGTGGCTGGGCAGGGGCACCTGGAGCCCTCCCCATAGCTGAGTCCATCCTGTTTACTCCCGAGGGATTTTCTGACCTGTCTCTGACCTGACGATCACGTGACAGACAACAGACACGGGGCTGGGATGCCGTGAGGAGCTGGAGCCAGCCTTTGGAACCCCAACACTCGGCCTTCCCTGGTGGAAAGGCGGTCACGGGGGAGGGCGCCGCCTGGCTGGCTGCCTCGGGATCTGGGTCACTGTGCACTGCCTTTCGCAAGTGTGTGCTCCCATGGGATTTTTAAATGCATGAGCACCTCTGGGACATCTCCGTGTTAGCGCCATTTCCCATCTCCACCTCTGCCACTCTTGAAAGCCCAGAACTGCACTGAGGACAGTCAGAGGTGCAGCATACGGTGGGGTAGGCCCTAGCCATCCCCCGGCCACTCCCACGTGCGTCCCTTCAGAGGGCCAGGGGCACACGGTCAGGCAGCACCAACTTGCTGAGTCACACTGAACTGAGCATCCTCTCCCAGGGAATGTCTCATCGTGAGTGGATGGAGTCCCCCCGACCCTTGCCGGGGAGGGGACGCCCACTGATGCTCTGGGTCCCTCGGCTGGCCCACTGCCGCCGAGCACAGGCGTCCTTTGTCCCTCTGTCCAGCTGCCCAGTGAATGGGGAACGTGGTGTGGACCAAGGCTCTGCCCCCTTGGAACCCTGCTCTGTCCCCTGCAGCACACGGGCCGCTGTGGCAGGGCTGGCAGTGCCCTCCTGGCTGGGCAGCTGCTCTGGACTGTGTGTCCCTTTGATGGATGGGCCTGTTGTCCACCGGAGGTGAGAACTCACTTGTCGTGACCCCGTTACACTGATCTAACAAGAGATGAAGGAAAGTGTTCTCCTCAGCCCCTCCCTGCATACACGTGTCTCCCCCCAACCCCGTGCTCTAGGCAGCCACCCCCAGGGCTCCCTGGGCAGGGCTGTCTGGGCAGAGGGCACCTGAGGCTCAGAGCCACGGGGTAGAAGGCTCAGAGCCACCGGGTAGAAGGTGCAAGCAGGGGAGCCCAGGTGCCCAGGTGGCTGAGCCAGGGCAACAGAACTAGGGAGGATGGGGTGAGGGAGCAGCGCCCGTGAGTGGTCAAAGGCAGGGGCGGAAGGCGGAGGGGGTGAATGGGGCTGCTTGACAGGACAGATCACATCCCTCTGTGGGCGGAGGTCTGTGCTCTGAGGTCCCCATTCAGCTGTTTGCTCTCGCTGTGCTCTGAACCCCGCTTCCTGGTCTGTGCACCAGCACAATGCCCACTCTCAACACGTGGCAGGGCTGCCTAG
Organism: Platanista minor; assembly: GCA_004363435.1. Classification (NCBI taxonomy): domain Eukaryota; kingdom Metazoa; phylum Chordata; class Mammalia; order Artiodactyla; family Platanistidae; genus Platanista; species Platanista minor. Next base: position 3,840 of record RJWK010038422.1, on the reverse strand, counting down.
AGAGGGCCGTGTAGGTGGGAGGTCGGAAGAGTGCCCTGTGCCTGCCCCCTCGCCCCCTGTGGAGTTGGGGGTGGGAAAGGTGACTCACCTTCCTGCACACCAGGAGCTACTCTGAAAGAGGAGGACCCCAGGACCCCGGCCTGGGCTCCCCCATGGCCCCAACATCACACACTGAGGAGCTGGGGCCTCAGAGGGGACAGTGCTCAAGCCAGAAGCAGGTGGACGCTGCACGGCAGTGTCCAGAATAGCGTGGCAGGCGGGGCTGGATGTGGAAAATGGCCAAGCAGGTGGGGGTGGGGGCCAGATCATGGTGGGTTCTCACAACGGGCAGGGCCCTGAGCAAGCACCTCCCATCGACCAGAGCGGCAGGTCCTCCTCTTGGGCTGACACTGAGCTTGACCTGGGCCTGCTCTGCACACTGGTCCCAAACCCGGCCACAGATTCCCAGGAACAACCCAGGGGACCACCTTGGGGCCAGTTGGGGTGGGCTGTGGGAATCACAGCCTTGAGCCTTGTCTGGGGAAGTGGGCCTCCCCGTTGCTGGGGCTTCTCCAAGGGCTGTCGGAGCAGGAGGGCTGTCTCCAGGCTCCTGGTTTTGGGAGCCTCACGTCCCAGGAAGGGCAGGTCTGTCTCGAGCCCCACACCGTCAACACGAGGACTGCAGTCCCAGCCACGTGGGGTCTGAGGCTCCGAGCAGGTCCGGATGCAGGGATGGGGGCGAGGTCGCCACTGCACATCAGGAAGTTTTCTCTCAGTGGATTAACTCCCTTTTGAGTTGACTAAGGTCCTTCTTAGTCACTGCCCTGAAGGGCAGTGTGTTTCTCCTCTTCCCGTCATGGCCCTTTCTTCAAAGAGGTGGTCTGACCTCCCGGGCTGGTGTGACCCTCAGGCCCTTCCCTCCAGCCCCCCGTGAGGGGGTGTCGATGACAAAGCTGCGTCCAGCTCAGCTTCTGCCCTCGTCCTTGGCCTCAGATGGACTGTTTTGGAGCTTTGTCACCAGTGGCCCCTGCTCCACATGACACCCGTGTGTCACCTGGACAAACGGCTTACCTCCATGGTGTTCATGTCACGGTGAACCATTGCCGTGGTTCACACGGAGGCACGAGCTCCTGTCTGTCCTGTGTGACCACAGATACCCACAAGCCTGTGCTGATGGAAAGAGAGATACAGCACTGGCTAAATGCAGCCTCTTGAGAATTTCCTGACTAAAAAGAGTTTTTTTTCTGAAAAGCGTCAAGCTATTTGTAGCCCAGGTTGGTTGAACAGATTTTTCTGGGTGTAGCTTATTTTTTCACTCATTAACTTCTTTTTCTTATGAATTAAAAAGTAGCATTTTTCCCACTCAGGAACATCTTCCTTACTTGTCTCTGTACCACAGCCAGCATTTCTGCTCCTGTGGGGGGAGCAGGCTCAGACCCTACTAGGGAGGCTGGGTTTTCCTCCAACCACAGCCCTGAAGTAGGAAGTGCAATGGCTGGGCCACGCCCACCACACTCCTTCCCGAAGTCACATGTCCCCAGGGTTGTGCCCTTTGATGGGCAGGGGATGTGTGTTTCACTTTGCCGTCAGTTGGCAGCGTCCAGGCTCAAGAAACTAGAAAAGGCCCTTTGCTGTCCCACCTGGCAGAGCTGGAGACGCATCCTCTGAATCTGCTGGCTAGGGCCCAGGCTCTTACTTTGCCTGTCCAGCCATGGATGCTGTCACCTGAGGTCTCCCAACTAGATGGGGCAGCCCCGGTGTCTGTGGTGGGATCCAGGCTGTCCCCTGGACTCACAGTGGTAGGCGACCACAGCCCCAGGGCTCGAAGCGGGCCCCTCCCCCTTCCTGGCCAGCAGCCCCCAGTCACCCCCAGGGATTTCACAGGAGGCCTGACCCAGGCCTGCCTTTGAGGTCTGCTTCCGGGAGCGGCTCCCCGTCCTCTTTCCATCAGCTCCATGCTGGTTCTCCAGGCCTGAGATGCTGGGCTCTAGCCCAACTGTGCTTATGCACACACTCCTTTGGATACACTTACTTTAATGAAAAAGACCCTGTTTATGTGGTGCCCCTCACCCTTCCTGGTCCCATCTCCAGGATTGTTTTAAACTCCGTGATTTGGCCAAGCTAGGCCCTTGACCTGCAGTCCAGTCCCCTCAAGGCCGTGTTCAAACCCCCTGACAGGGGGCTGCCTGGAGCCCTCCCCGACCCAAGGAGGGCAGTGCTGTTGGGCACTTTGCAGGGGCACATCTGCCCTGTTGGGGACAGGCTCCTGTCTCTCCTCCTGTGTCCCCACAGGCACAAGCTTGCCTGGCTCAGTCTGTGCTAAATGTCGAACTGTCACGTTTCACTGCCCGATTGACCCATTTTGCAAAGCTCCAGGTCCCCTGAGACAGGGCTCTCACTGAGCCCCTCAGGGCTGATGAAGGCTCAGAAGTCCTGCCTGGCACTCAAAGTGTCCCCTCCAGCCCCACTCCTTTATCCACATTTCCAAATTCCCAAAAGATCTGAAACAAAGGTTTTCAAAACTTGGTGGCAAAGCCAGCCTTGAACCGATATACATTTACTATGATCTTTATTTATTCCAGTTCGTGTGAACAGTTGTGTTTCAGTACAAAAATCTTAAAAAAAAATTTTTTTTTAATATTGTTTGGCCGTGCAGAGCGGCATGCAGGACCTTAGTTCCCCAACCAGGGATCAAACCAGCACGGAGTGGAAGTGCAGAGTCTTAACCACTGGACCACCAGGGAAGTCCCTCAGTACAAAAATCTTAATGTGCCTGATTATGGGGTGCAGCCCCAGGGTCCAATGAGGTATCATGTAATGTATGAGATGTACGAAAATTCTGAATTCCAAACACATCTGGCCCCAAGGCCTGGGTGAGGGGTGGGGGCGGTGGACGGTCCCCACACATTGCAGTGCTGGAGCAGGCAGCATTCTGGTAAAGGGAAACGGGCTCAAACTGGCCCCAGGATTTCGCAGAGTGACGGTGCTGCTCTCGTGGCTTTTTCACTTAGAGGTGAAACAACTCTGCGCAGTGCTGGTGCTCAGAGGTGGAGGAGCCCACAGGCCAGTGGAGGGAGGAAGGGGTGCAGGAGGGCAGGGAGGGACGGGGCTGCCTGCTTGTGGAGGGAGCAGCAGGCCTTCTCCCACACAGGACCCTCCCTCACCTGGGAAGCCGGTGACCACTGGCCTGCCTGTCACTTTCTGTGGGACTGAAAGCTCCAGACGTGCCTCCTGGGGGCACTCCGGGGAGGTCCAGGCCAAGGGCACCTGGGACCGTGGCAGTGACCGAAGAGACAAGAGGCACTTATGCTGGTGAGTCTACTCAGCTTCCCATCTGTAAGTGGGATGCAGGCCCTGACCTGCCCCGCCTTTGCAGGGCCCTGGGAGGCCCCCTGCAACCCTTCTCAGGGTGCTAGCAGTCTGCCTTTGGGTCTGCAGAGCAGAGGGTGCCGAGGTGGGCATGGGGGGCGCAGGCCTCAGGTTGGGATGTCCAGGATGGCGGCTCATTCCCCACCAATAATCCTGGAAAGGGGGCCGGCTAACGGCCCAGGTGTGTGGGCTTGCAGAGCTGCGCGCACAGAACCGAGCAGCTGCAGGAGAGGAGCTGGGGCTGGCCCCCCGCCACGCATCAAGCTCTCCGCACAGTGACCATCACCTTTCCTGCCTGGAGCAGGACTCCCCAGGCCAAAGCCTCCGGCGTCCATCCTTATGAGGTGAGGAGGGGCATCCACTGACCTCAGTGGGCAGAGCATGCCGGGGGGTGGGGGGTGGGGTGGGGGAGTGGCATGAGGTGGGAGACCCCAAGGGCAGGCTTTACAGGCGGGCCACACCAAGGATGGCCAGAGGTCATGCCTGGACCGG
>RJWK010038421.1:5862-20913 GCA_004363435.1 Platanista minor | reverse complement strand
TCTTCTGCCTCAGTTATTCTGCTATTGATCTCCTCTAGAGTATTTTTAATTTCATTTATTGTGCTGTTCATTGTTGCTTGTTTCATCTTTAGTTCTTCTAGGTCCTTGTTAATTCTATTTCCAAGGTTTTGGATCATCTTTACTATCATTATTCTGAATTCTTTTTCAGATAGACTGCCTATTTCCTCTTCATTTGTTATGTCTGGTGGGTTTTTATCTTGCTCCTTCATCTGCTGTGTGTTTTTCTGTCTTCTCATTTTGCTTATCTTACTGTGTTTGGGGTCTCCGTTTTGCAGGCTTCAGGTTCGTAGTTCTCGTTGTTTTTGGTGTCTGTCCCCAGTGGCTAAAGTTGGTTCAGTGGGTTGTGTAGGCTTCCTGGTGGAGGGGACTAGTGCCTATGTTCCGATGGATGAGGCTGGATCTTGTCTTTCTGGTGGGCAGGTCCACGTCAGGTGGCGTGTTTTGGGGTGTCTGTGGACTTATTATGATTTTAGGTGGCCTCTCTGCTAATGGGTGGGGTTATGTTCCTGTCTTGCTAGTTGTTTTGCATAGGGTATCCAGTACTGTCGCTTTCTGGTCTTTGAGTGAAGCTGGGTGCTGGTGTTGAGATGGAGATCTCTGGGAGATTTTCGCCGTTTGATATTACGTGGGGTTGGGAGGTCTCTTGTAGACCGGTGTCCTGAAGTTGGCTCTCCCACCTCAGAGGCACAGCACTGACTCCTGGCTGCAGCCCCAAGATCCTTTCATCCACACGGCTTTTGGGAGGTCTGAGGTCTTCTGCCAGCATTCAGTAGGTTTTCTGCAGGAGTTGTTCCACGTGTAGATGTATTTCTGGTGTATCTGTGGGGAGGAAGCTACTCAGGTTCTTTAAGCCCTTCCTTCAGTTTTTCTCAACTGCAAAATAGACATATCAAGTATTGCCAGGGTTGTTATGAGGATGAAGTCATACACATAAACATAAGCACATATACACCCACATAGACTTGACCCTTGGAGGCAGGGGGTGCCAACCCTCCAAACAATTGAATATCTGCATATAACTTTACAGTCTGCCCTCTCTATATGCGATTCTGTGCCCACAGATTCAACCAACCTCAGATCAGATAGTACTGTTATTTGTATTTAGTGAAAAAAATCTTTGTATAAGTGGACCCAGGCAGTTCAAACTTGTGTTGTTCAAGGATCAACTATATGTGTGTGTATATATATATTGCATAACATGTATGTGTGTGTATAAAGTGCTTGCATGTAGAGTACATGTACAGTAAACCACAGCTGTGTTGTTGATGTTCAGTTGTACACTTTTCTCCTGTGTTGTCTTTGTGAAGGAAGAAATACTGTTCTCAGTGTTGGGTACTGCTTGCTTTAATTATTTTGGCTTAAGAGAGAGGGTTAAGTCTATGGTAAAAAAACCAAAAATCTCTTTTGGAAACTATCCTTCTATTTTGGAGGATCATGAAGGCTCTGAGAAGTCCTGCATTAAAGAAACCTATTTAAATTCTTATATGTGGAATATTCCCAAACTGATTTGATCACTAAAACCATTTTTTTCCAGTTATACCTATTAACATCCTGTGGATCTACTGCTCTGCAAACCCAGCAAACACACTTTAGGAAATTCTGAGCAGTTGATGTAGCCATGGTCTTGGACATAGAAATGTGTATCTGAATGCTTGTTCTACTTTCTGGCTCTGTGTCTCTCGTATAGCACTGAACTCGGCTCTCTCCTATCAATTAAAACTCAGCTTGGATATTATCAGCTCCAGGACCATCAGCCCCCATATAACTGGGTAAGAAACACTTCATGTATGTGCTCATAATCAGTGCCATGAAGAGCCATATTAGAACCTGAGGCAAAAGAAAACATCAGTTAACCTGATACTGTCTTTATTTAAAATGAAGTTCTTCACCTGTCTCACCCTCTTCCTGGTCCTGCTCATAATGCCATGAACATGCATCTCTCATTCTATAATAATTTATTTATATATGTCTCCACAAACAGACAGAAAGCTCCTGGTGGATCAAGACCATGCCTTATTAATCTTTATATCTATGACACTTAGCTCAGTGCTGGCACAAAGTCAGTTTTCAAAAATGTGTTTCAGACTAGAATGCTCTTCCCCTAGAGATCCACTCCCTCACTTCCTTTGTGTTTCTGCTTAAATATCATCATCAGAGAGGCCTTTCCTGTAAAATGGTATCACCCTCACTACCACCTAGGTATGTATCCCTTATGTCATTTTATTTTTCTTCATAGCACTTAACATGATCTGACATCTTTTAATTTTTTTATTGTGTACCTCTCTTGACTTAAACCTTGGTCTAGCAGCATCTTGGTCTGTTTTTTCATTTCTGCATCTCCAGTGCCTAGAAAAATAGTACCAGGTACATAACAGATAATAAATATTGGCTGAGTAAATAAATTACTGAATCAATAAAGGAATGGATGAATGAATATCTTTTTCCTTCATTGCCTCTTCTGGCAAATGGGAATAATGCAACCTATCTCATCTGCTAATAGGATTAAATAAGAATGTGCGTAAGGTGCCACTTAATGTAGTGCTTTGTGCACTGGTGGTATTTAGTAAATGTTTGCTAGATAAATCTGAATCTAGCTGAAGGTGAATGGAAAATGGTAATTCATGTGAGGGTTTTAGGGGACTAACGATAACTTCTGTGCCAGAGTTTTCTAATACCACAAAGAGAATGCTAGATACCATGGTGTCATTTATTGAGTGGTAATTTTATAAACAGAATATTAACGAAGCAAGAGTCACATTCCTTCTTTAAAATAGAGCGTATGTTTAATCAGAGACCGAGATAATGGTTTGTCATCTTACGGTTTGTCCTGTTACGGACAGGACAAACCGTAAGATGAAATGGACAATCTCATGGGACGACCTTAGGTATTGGGGTCCCAGCATCTGCGCTTGAATTCTGGCTCTGCCCTTTAGTGAGGGTGGGTAATTTCAGACAAGTCATTTACCCTCTTGTTGAGCCTTATGTAGGAGAACATCATTATAAATAGCTATATCTCAGATTTGATATAAGAATCACGTGTGCTCATTTTATAAAACACTGAGTGTTCGTTGCTGCTGCTCTTTTTACTGCTATTACTACAAGTACCACCACTGCTTCTACCAAGCAACATCCTCTGGAAATTTCCAAGCCAAGCTATAAGGAAAAAATACTACCCACTGTTTATTTCTCTCATAAACTTTTAGCAGATCTCAAAGTCTAAAGGGAAGCTGGAACCAGGACCAATTTTAGTAACTGATTGTATACACTGACAGAACCTGGAAGCCGCTCTTGCCACCAGTAAGTCATCCTTCGGGTCCTGTAACTCTGATCTCCACATCCCCTTAGGATTCTCCTGCTACCTGAGGGAGGTTCCAGCACAGTCTGACACATCTTTAGGACTGCGTCCATTAGCAAACAAGGTTGTTGACGTGCATGTGTAGAACTGCAGATGTTGCACGTAGCTGGTTTATTAATGCTCTGTTTCTGTTTCCCATGTGTGTGTTTTTCAGAAGGTAAGCAAGCAACTTTGCATAAATCAGTCTTTCCTGTTGAGCCAAGACCATTTCAAGAAAAAGTCTGGAGGAGTGACCTCCGCACCCCTTGGAAGGGGGAGTCAGTAAGGTAGTGCGATGCTGACCACAAAGCAGAGTCCAAGGAACCATTCTTGAAAGTGAATCATGAATTTTTATTCCACAGCTAAAAAGGTGTATTTGTTTATGCTCTGTTTTCCTGAGGACTTGAAAAGAGCTAACAGCTTCTCTTGGGTGCTCTTTCTTACCCACCTCTGCTCTCTTTCTTTTGCTATTCCTTCATTTCTTTTTGGAGAGATCACAGCAAACTGTGTGTGTGTGTGTGTGTGTGTGTGTGTGTGTGTGTGTGTGTTCTCAGCAAGCACTAGAAAAAAAAGGTAGCCCCCTTAAAATAGAATTACTGGGAACATGTCTCCTTAAAAGAAGCTGAGATAACAGATTTCATTAAAACTGTGCTTTAATGGAATTGAAGGGAACGCTATCATTAAGATGTGTTTGCAGAAGGTAAGTAGAAAGTGATTTTAATTATTGAGTGTTTCTAAATATATCCACCCACTCCTCCCCAGCCAAGTCATGCAGATCTGTAGTTTCAGGAGAAACTATATCATATTATTGAAGGGTGACTAGAGATACTCAAACTGACCATGATTTGGTAAGGTCTCCAGAACAGAGACAAAACTAGAATTTTCGACCTGTATAGTAGAAGAGAATTTTGAAATATGCTTAGTAGTTTTGCTATAACCTATATGCAGAAGTGTAGAATAGGCAGTGCTCAGATTTCGGGTTTCGTAATTGAATTCTGTGAGGCACAGATATGCCTCCAAACAGTTTTGGAGATTTTGTTTTCGGGGTATCCTGCTTTCCAGGAAGTCAGGCCCTGGGGTGTGGCCTGCAGTGGTGCAGATGTGACCCAAGAGCTCAGAGCTGGAACAGGAAGATGATGGTGAGCACCAGATGGGAACCTGCATGTCTTAGCAGGTGGGTGGCCTGATAGCAGGATCTTGGCTTATGAAACCTCCCGTAAAAGAGGTCCTCATCACATGAATGTGTGACAATTGTAAGCACTCTTTGGGAAATAATGGATGATGATTGGGTAAGCTGATTTAGGTAAATTAATACAGTAGAAGCTGGAATGCTTGGCATGAGGTTTTGACTTGATACATTTGGCAGCTAGGAACAATTGCAGTTTTTCGGGAAGGGGATTGACAAGGCAAAAAGATGCTTACATTGGAAGAATGCAAAAAATATTAGGAGGAACAAAAAGACATTTAGACTTCTAAGTAAGGACTGGATCTTATTCATTTTGAAGCCCCTGGCGCCTACTTGCACAAAGTCTGGCACAGAATTAGTACTCAATAGATGTTTGCTGAATGAGAAAAAGAACAGTTCTATCTCATGGATATCCAAATGGATTCCTGAAGTTAGGGTGATATGAGGAAGGTTTTTTTTCTGGTGAGAAATTATTACTCCATAAAATAGAAACTGAGGGAAAAAAAATGTGCAACATCTTGAGAGGTCTCTATGGGTTAGACTTGTTCTAGCCTAAATGTCAGAGGTAATTTTGCTGACTTTTCAACTCCAAGATGTATATGACATACTTAACTCTATTACATAGATGAAAAGTGCTAAAAAAAACCCAACAACTAGCCATGAACAGACACGGAGGAACGTTAAATGCCTATTGCTGAGTGCGAGGAGCCAGTCTAATTATACTATATAGTTCCAACTACATGACATTATGGAAAAAGCAAATCTATAAGCTATAGTAAAAAAAAAAAAAAAAAAATCAAGGGTTGGGCGGGGAGGGCAGGAAGGTAAGATATGTGGAGCACAGAGGATTTTTAGGGCATTGAAATTATTCTGTATGATACTGCAATGGTGGATTCATGGTAGTATACATTTGTCAAAACCCAGACAACTGTACAAACACAAAGAGTGAACTAATGTAAACTATGGACTTCATTTAATAATAGTACATTGTTTCATCAGGTGTAACAAATGTGTTACACTAATGCAAGGTAATAATAGGGGAAGCTGGGCGGGACGGATAGGAGAACTGTCTGTACTTTCTGCTCAGTTTGTACATAAACCTAAAACTGCTCTAAACACTATTCTATCAGTTATTTTTTAAAAACTGTAAATCATCACGACATAGAGGAATGAGGAATCTCTTAACTTAGGGGGACATTTTTTCTTTCTAAACTGTTAGAACTGGTATACCTCTCTTTCTTTACTAATTGGAAAGGAACTAGGAGGAATTGAGAAGAGAACCATTATTCTCCTCTATCAGACAGAAATAAAAGTGAATTGTAGCCATCAGTTCCTTTCTGCACACTCCAAGCTGGGAGATACAGGAGAAAAATGATCCTTCTTTGACTTTTCTCCTGGGTAATTGATGGCTTATGTTCTTGGCAGTTAAAAGCAACAGACATGTGAGTGGGCATATGGAAATCAAAGGGCAGAATGTAGTTGAGTCCAGGCCTCATTCAACATTTTACAAAAGCAGAGTCCGGTATTCAGAAGGAAATGGCAAATCCCATTCCCGTTTTTGATCGTGCCTCCTTCTCCATCATTTCCCTGGGGTTTGTCCCAGGTTTCCCTCATTTGGGGGCACACATTGCCTCTTCTGGTATTACCCCAGCCTGCATTATGTTGCCAAATGGTATTTCCAGTTTGTATTTCATTCTTATCCAGCTATTAGAGCGGACCTGGCCTTCTGTTGAATTTTTTTTTTTAAACTTTGTCGTAAATTGAGCAGATGGATTTGAATTCCTAATTTTCTTCAAAAATGTGCCAAGTACTTGTTCCTTTGTTCCTCATTTTCCCCTTGACCAATTCCTTGTGGCTTTGCATTTTTCTTCTTTAAAAGCATCTCACTGATGAGTCTTGTGTCTCTGCGTTCTGGACATCTCATTGGTAGCTAAGTTTTCTAGAATCCACTCCCCTTTGGTTTTGATATGCTATCCTGGTTTCATACACCTAGGATATGTGGGTGTACACATAAATATTACCACTGAAATAATTGAAAATCATATTAGAATGCTAAAATATAATTTTTACTTCTTGAGATTGCTTAAGAAAAAAAGACACTTGTCTAGTGTTTTATTGAATACTATGACCAGTTAATTTGCAAACTGTTTCAGATAAATTATGTCAATTTAGCCTCATTGAATCCCCTCTGATAGCTCCATTTTACAGAATAAGGTAGTGAGACCATAGGAATGGACTTGCCCAAGGTCAGTTACCCAGTAAGCAGTAGAGCCAGGAGGCAAATTCAAATTTATTTTATGCTATAGTCTACTTTTAATTAAAAGAGCATTGGCTTTGTAATATGAAGGGTTTCTGTTTGAGTTCTTGTGGGGAGCAGGGATGTTCTTTAAGTTGCTTAAACCTTAGTGGTACTGTCTATAAAATGGGGATGATGTTCATTTACTTTCAGTATTGCTCTGAGAATTAAAAGAGATAATGAAGGTAAGTTCCTTGCACAGGGCCTGGTATGCAGTAATTTGTGGAGTGTCAATTTTTTTTTTATATTCCAGCTATTGTTTTTATTGATGATGCTATAATTCATCCTGGGACAGAAAGGTAAACTGTACTAAGTTAAGACAGAAAAATTACCATATGTTACTAGATCTGTGTCCTTTACTAAACCCTGTGACTGAAACCACCTCTTACATTGTTGACTGTGAGTCCTCTCCTGACACCTGCCATCCCACTGCCCAGCCCTGTGGCAGAAAGTTCTTTGGAGACCTGATTGTTTTGCTCCCTTTTCTTGGAGGCCATGTTTTTCTGGTCAGGAGCAACCTAATTATGCCAGCCTTTCTTCCATCAGTACAACTGTCTGAAACCTTCCTACCAAACTGATCTATTTTCCATCCTTAGACTCTTTCTGGATTAAAGGTCAACAGTCCACACGTCAGCCGCCTGTGCAGATAGCACTGTTACACTGACTTGTCTTGCCGTCTCCCTCCTGCCTCTCCTGCTACCAGTCCGATATTAAAGCCTTACCTTGGCTGGGTGCTTTCTTGCGTCTGCCACCAGTTTTAGGAGTTGAAATGCAGACCCAGGATTATGAAAATAAAACAAAAGTAGTAATGAACAATGCAAACAAGCAGCCTAGTGACCTTTCACTCTGTAACATATGGCATATATGGTGTTTTAAATTCAACACATGTTAAAATTCCTTTTCTTTTTTTGCCATAGTGTAGAGGTGCTTTTCTTTTTGTTTTCTTTAAAAAATCTGTTTTCAATCTTGGAAAGTCTTCCTTGTTTCCAGGACACAGAATCCAGATCAATCTGTAACAACTTAATAGTGTGTATGTGGAAGGGGGTTGTTGCTGGTAGTTTCCTATACCTTGGTACTTTATTTGTGTCACGTTAACGTACATGGAATAAATACCTGAATATCTGTGATGTGTCAGGTGAAACTTGCATGGCACTGGGCATGAATTAGCAAACAGAAAAGCCCCAGGGACCTGTGGGTGGATAGGCGTGAAAAAGGAAAAATAAGGATGCTACACTTCAGCCCAATGGGAGGCCAACTTCTAGTCCTGATACAACCAGGAAGCTCTAGTTCCCACTAAAGAGCTAGCAAGTGAAGACCACCTTGCCCCCAGCAACCTCTGTGGCCCAAAGAATACAAGGTAGCCTGGTAGAGAATGCTTAGAGAAGGGGATGAGACAGAAAGACATCTTGCAAATGGTATTGATGGAGAGTAGTCTCCTTAGTGGTATTATTGACTTGAGTAGTTCATTTAAAACCTGAACTTTGATCACTTGCAGACAAAGACATAGTTTCACAGTTACAAATCTGAACTCTGATACAATGAAGCAATGTCCTAATGTGCCCTGTGATGCAATGAGAAGAAAGGGAGTGGAAAAGACCAGCAGGCATCCAAACTGGATCAGCCACATATCCTTTTCAGGTACAGTGGGCTAAGGGTTCAACAACTTCTTATTAAGAAGGAGTTGGAAGTTGATTCCAGAATCTCACTGTATGGAAATTGAATTTTGTTATATATTAGCTATGTTTAAGCTAACTGTCATGAACAAGAAATAAATCCCACAAAACTCCTTTGGGTTTCATGATAGTTGGCTGCTTGGGGGAATGGCTGGTCCAGCCTGACCATTGCAGTCAAGAGCCCACAGACAGTGATACCAGATACGCGCAGCTGTTTACGGAGTGTGGTACATCCAAGCGGGCTTCTGTTTCCTGTACCATCTGGCACAATAGCATTGTGAAGAATATGAAAGACCAAATCCCTTCCATGGAAGAACTTACAGTCTAGGGGAAAGGCAGGATACATTAAAATGTAACAAATATACAAAATTATTTTATTTCTATTTTATTATCAAAGTAATGCATGTGCATGGTAAAAGCAAGACAAACACTAAAATAACAGAGCAGACTCTAATGTAAAGTATAGTCCCCTGACCTGCCACTCCCCACTTCCAGTCTCACTACCAGAGTCAACCTCACTACCAGAAGTCAACTGCTTCTGTTTTTAGATCTTCTGGTAGTTAGGATCACAGCATTAAAAACTATGTATAAACTATTGATAAACATCATATATTATCTATTCCTCCCCATGGTATAGGATTTAGCACACCTCCTCCTTTCTTCTTTTCCAAATTCATAATTGTATTACTGTGTTTATCTTTTCTGCTGATTACTTTTATAACTAATTGCAGCTCTATTTTCCTATTCCATCAACTTTTGATGGCATCATCTTTCTTTCATTCTCTCTTTCAAGCCCCCTTCATCTGTTGCCCAGCTCCATTGTCAGAGCCTGAACTTTTACAGGGTAAAGCCTGATAAATTTGACTTTGTGTTCTATAAGGAGACTTGTCTCCCCCAGGCTTTGTACGTAAGGTATTTAAATAAGAAGATAAAGTTCTTTACAGTGACTTGCAATTGCAAAGTTTCTGTTATTCTAGTTCCTTGACCAGTTCTGAGGCCTGAAAAATCAGTCAAGGTAAAATAAATGTAGAATGGTTCATGGAGGCGTTCGGACATATTCTGAGTCTCGAAAGATGTGGAAGACTTAGAGGGCAGAGAGGTCGACGGTGTGAAGAGGAAAGAAAACAGGATCCGTACTATGACTCTGGTGTAGTCAGGTGATAGACAACTGACAAGGCTCTCTGAAGAAAATTATTTCTTAGAGCACAATGGTGGATAAAGTTGGAAAGGTACTTCAGAGCCAGGTGGTTGGCTGAGCCTCAGGCTGTCTGCTTCCTCAAAGTTGTAGCCTGTACTTTCCGTGCCTCCACTTCCTGCCTTCGCTCTCTCTCACTCCCTCTGCAACCACTTTCAATCTGGTGCAAGCCCACACAGCTCTGTTCAAATTGCTCTCAGAGACCACCACGGGCTCCGCTAATAGTGAAGTCCTAACCCACATCCTCCTTGATGTCTTTGTCGGATTTGATACAATTGGCCATCATCTGCTTCTTGTTCCTTCTCACCCCCCTTATCCTGTGGCATTGTGTTCTTCATATTCTTCTCCTGCCCCTCTTCCTGTTACTCCGTGGTCTCTTTCATTGTGTTTTCTTTGAGGGTCTGTTGGGTTTCTGCACTTGACCCTGTCTCCCCGCATCGGCTCTTCTGTTCACTTCTGTCTACCACGTGCTTTGATTTCCTTCGTGTGTTCCACAGCTACTTCACGTCACCAGTAGTTTGCTGAACTTCTCAATCTGAATGATCAGTCAGAACTTTCACTCAGCATGTACAAGACTTACCCTGTTCCCTTCCACACCAGTGCCTCTTCCTGTTTTGTTTTGTTTTTTTCTTTTTTTCTTCATTACTTCTGTCATTATCCTTTAAGTCAGCTGGATTCAAACTCTCATGAGAACTCTAGATTTCAACCCCCGACTAGCCTTTGTACAATATCTAGTCAGTTCCTGGGTTCTGTCAATGCTCTATTTCTGCCGTTTTCCTAGCATTTCACGCTACCCTTACGTTCCCAGTGTCGCAGCCCTGGCAGGGCCCCCTCTTGGTTTTAATCTCTATTGAGTCAAAAGTCTCCTAAACATTTTCTAATCTCTCCCCATTTCAATCAGAGCTTCACAATAAACCAGGCTAGGATAGGTCAGATCATTTTATCCCTTGCTCAGAACCTTCCGTGGTTCTACATCATTGGCAGAATAAAGACCTCTTGCTTTTATCTAGCTTGGCCATTTCAGATCATCCATATCAACCTTTCCAGCACTGTCTTCCAGTCTTTCCTCTCATGCAGCCAACCTATAGTCAAGTGATATTAGATTCCTCAGTTTTCCGTCAACCTGCCATTCTTTGCTCCTCTGCCTGATTCCTGATTTAAACTCTTGACATCTCTCACACAAAACTCAGTTCAATGGCTACCTGTGTTATAAAGCCTTTCCTGTGTATCACCATTCCCCTCCCTGCAACCCCACTTCCTGTCCATTGGGATAAGATGATTGTTTCTATTTCCTCCATAGCAGATACAGCATTTTGCTTTTTTACTACTCAAGTCTTATTCAGGACAAGACAGTGGCTTAATTTAATATCACCTCTCCCCTTTTCTTATATCTGGTAGGAGTTTGTTATCTAAGATAATTAGAAAGTGGGTATTTTAGTGAGAAAGACATGCCTTTTGAGGTCAGAATACCTAGTCTCAGAGCATGGTTCATATTAACCATTTTATCTTAAGCGAGTCACTGAACCTCTTGTGCTTCTGTGAAATGGAGATAATATTTGTATCTCCAATTCCTTGAGAACCAAGGAGTTAATATCTATGGAAACTGTATGGTTCTATGTTTCTCTTCCTTTTAAAAGAGGTAATAGTTTTATTTTTTTTCTGAAACACTTTCCACCAGCCTGTATTACTGTATGATGGACATTACTCACTAATTCTGTTTTACAGACAGGAGGACTATGAGAAAAGGACAAACTGAGACTTACATTTATCTAAATAGATACCTCTCTCTTAAAAGGATTAATAGCCCCAAAGAAAGATTTGCCCTGAAAATTCTTTTCAAGTACACTGTAGTACTTAGAGCCACTGAACCAGGCCCAGAAATTCTCCAACTGCCTCAGGGTCCCTTTCAAACCCAGGCGGACTCCTGGCTCTTTTTTTTTTTTTTTACATCTTTATTGGAATATAATTGCTTTACAATGGTGTTAGTTTCTGCTTTATAACAAAGTGAATCAATTATACATATACATATGTTCCCATATCTCCTCCCTCTTGCGTCTCCCTCCCTCTCACCCTCACTATCCCACCCCTCTAGGTGGTCACAAAGCACTGAGCTGATCTCCCTGTGCTATGCGGCTGCTTCCCACTAGCTATCTGTTTTACGTTTGGTAGTGTACATATGTCCATGCCACTCTCTCACTTTATCACAGCTTACCCTTCCCCCTCCCCGTATCCTCAAGTCCATTCTCTAGTAGGTCTGTGTCTTTATTCCTGTCCTGCCCCTAGGTTCTTCACGACATTTCTTTTTTTTTTTCTTAGATTCCATATATACGTGTTAGCATACGGTATTTGTCTTTCTCTTTCTGACTTACTTCACTCTGTATGACAGCCTCTAGGTCCATCCACCAACCAGGAAGCTGGGACAGGGCTTTTCAGTGTCTGTAGGGAGAAGGATCTAGGGAAAACCTTCAGGCGAGGTGTGCCCCTGGCCACCAGAGGGTGCTCTACAGAGGCAGTGAACCATAGCAATGGAAAGACAGGGAGGAGACTTCGGAGCCCTAGGTTTGAATCTCTGCTCAATTTTGACTTCAGCCTAGTCGCCCATCATTTTAGAACATGAGACATTAATAATAGCTGCTTTGCATAATTGTTAGGCTGAAATGAGGTCAGTGAGTGGGAGCGCCAAGCTCTAGGACTGGCATAGTGTTGGTTCTCTATGGGGTCCCTCTTTTTCTTTCCCCTTCCCCTCCGCACTGAGTTTACTTGCTTGGCCTGGGTCAAGAGAGCCTTCCTACAAGGTGACTGTTGGTCAGAGCAGGACCATATCCCTTGCCCTGTTTCAGGGTCCCCCTAATCTCAAGGGGTTGTCACTCTAAATATAGCTTTTGGATGAACAAGGAAATTCAGCCAGTCAGCAGCTCCTGGTGGCTTCACAAAAGCAGTTACTGGCAGGGAGCCCACAGTTGGAGAGCGTGGAGACAGGAATAGTACTCAAGGCTAGTTCAGGACTCTTTCCTCCAATTTCTGCTGCCACTGCACATGTGGGCACAGTTGGGGATTAACTCTTCCCTTCTTTCTGGAGCATAGCCACAGTCTCCAAACAGGAGCTGAATTTCAGGTCCTTCTAGAAAAGTCATTTTCCTTTGCTTAGTAAAGTGGCACATTAAACCCATCTTATGTACAAAACCTTTGTTTACTGTTCTTGATTTAGAAGTATCCACTGCAGGCTTTTCAAGTTGATTACAAGGTTGACCTTGTGTATCCACTCAAGTGGGTTTGGTTTACATCACCCCCAAACTGAGACTTAGACATCTTGAAAAAGCACGGATTCTATTTTAGCAGACACTTGCTCAGTTATTCCTCTGGTTACTTTTAGGCATGGTTACTGCCTTGTTATGCTTTCCCCAGCCACTTAGCTCTGTTGTAGGTGATATCAGATTTCACTGCATCTGTTTCAGTTCCTAATTCCTTAGTCTGCCCTTGACAGAAAAGGGGAAGTCTCTGTTCCCTCACCCCGCTGGCTAGTGGCAGTTGATATAGGTCACTGGCTTTCTGTGTCCATGTGATGCTCCAAACAGCCTTGTGAGGCAGGCATTATAACCCTATATCACAGATGAGGAAGTTGAAGTTTAGAGAGACTAAGTTATTGTACTTGACCAAGGTCAAACAGCAGTAAATTCAAGGCTCCTTTAAAGTCACAGTATAAATCATTTTACAAGTTAAAAATACAAAAAAGTATATTTTACTTAATTGTCACTTCTTAGAAGTAGAATCAGTCAGTCAATCATGTTGATTCAGGACCCACTACTCCAAAGGGTGCCCTAGTCCCTGACCAGGCTCAGTTCTGGATTTACCTCAAGAAAGGCTTCTATTACCCGCTTAAGGCTAGTCTGCTGGCACCTCCCTCCACCCCCCACGATCTCCTCCATATCACCGTGTATTTTAGCATCTCCACACTGTGCTGTAATTGCCTGTTGGTCAGACAGCCCCTTTAGATTGTGAGCAACCTAATGGTGGGGTAGGGATGGGTCCTGTTCATCTGTCTGTCCTAACACTGAACACAAGACCTATAATATAGTAGCTGATCAGCAAATGTTTGTTGGGTGGAAACAAAGTGCTCAGAGAGCCAGCCAGCTAAGTCTTAGGATGAATGAATTCCAGATTATTTAAGTACAGACGGGCCAACTGGAATTTAGCACAAAGTATTAGGAAACAGAAATCTCTCCTTTTTTGAAACTATAATGGACCCACAGATGCCCATACGGAAAAGATTGTTGAATTTTTTTTTAATGGAGTTTTTTAGATATATGTGAACGCAAGGTTCACATTGTGTCATTCTTTATCTGATGCCTTCTCTAAGGGAATGTCGGTATGTAGTACCAATCAGTAAGCATTGTATGCTAGACAATTCTGGGGAGATACCAGGAAGTATAGGGGGTTGCTTGCCCTCCTCAAGATTTGTGCTAAGATGTTGTCTTAGTCTGTTCAGGCTGCTGTGACAAAATACCGTAGACCAGATGGTTTATAAACAACAGAAAGTTATTGCTTACAGTTCTGGAGGCTGGAAGTCCAAGATCAGGACGCCAGCATGGTCGGTTTCTGATGCGGACCCAATTCTGGATTGCAGATCCCAACTTCTCCTTATACCCTCCCATGGTGGAAGGGGCAAGGGATCTCTCTGGGCCTCTTTTATAAGAGCACTAATCCCATTCATGAGGGCATTACCCCTTATGACCTAATCACTTCCCAAAGGCCCCACCTCCTATACTGTCACCTTGGGGGTTAGGATTCCAACATATGAATTTGGGAAGGCCACAGTCGATGTATTTTTCAAAGCACTATCTCAAAATGACTAAAATTGTTCACATCAGTCAAAAAGGGACCTGAATAAAAGATGTCCTTCTCTGGGTTTATACAACTGCTCTGGGATAGGGTTTTAAGTATCAACATAAACCTGGCCAGATTCTGAAGAGGGACTCATGCCAAGTTTTATTAGTTCAGCCGTTTGTCATTCGAGTGTCTGCATCCTGTCTGTCACCTTGGTTTAAGAAATAGACATGGAAGCCTCAGGAAACTTAATATCAAGAAATCATTTATGGTGCTAGAGTGTGATTTCATTCTCCTTATCATTTTTGCCAGGTACCTGCTACACTGCTGTGGAAACGGAAGTAAACGCTGTCCCTCTGTTTGGCACAGGATCTTGACATATATCTATTTGCAGAGGATTGATTGGGTCTAGAGTGTTTCATTATCACCAAGGGTTTCAGGGTTTGAAGTGTATGTCCTGTTAGGATAAAGTTTTTAGGACCAAGATCAACTGCTTGCTAAGAGGCCACAGGAAGAGCCTCT
>RJWK010038420.1:0-20814 GCA_004363435.1 Platanista minor | reverse complement strand
GGTAAAAGGAAAGGCAGAAAGTATGTAGCTCTTGAAGCATTATTAAGTAGAACCACTAGTGCCAGCAACTGCCTGCTTCTAAACTCCTTGTTATGTGAGAAAAATAAAACCTATATTTTATGAAATTGCTATTAGATGTGTATTCTGCTACTTTCAGCAGAATACAAACCTAACTAATATAAAGAGGTTCAACAAATGGTGCATAAATGAATGAGTGGGCTTTCAGAAAAAGCTATCTTGTTTAGCTACACAACAAAAACTCTTTGTTTTTTTTGTTTGTTTGTTTGTTTGTTGCGGTACGCAGGCCTCTCACTGTTGTGGCCTCTCCCATTGCGGAGCACAGGCTCCGGACGCGCAGGCTCAGCGGCCATGGCTCACGGGCCAAGCCGCTCCATGCCATGTGGGATCTTCCTGGACCGGGGCACGAACCCGTGTCCCCTGCATCGGCAGGCAGACTCTCAACCACTGCACCACCAGGGAAGCCCAAAAACTCTTTGCTTTTAATATGATTCAAAAGCGTGTGTTTTAATTTAAGGGACTACAATTCATTTTGTACCCTAGAAAAATTCTTTCTATCACAAAGTTGATAACCAAACACAATTAAACTGAATATACACAACAGAAGTAAAAACGATGAACAGCAGCAATTCCTGTTTTATGAAATATAATATCTCTGGATAAACAATAGTAGCATTTGTCTAAATAATAAAATATTCCAAGAAGGTTAATTTTAATGAGATAAATGATATAATAATACCAAGTTTTCACATACAAAGGTATCAATGGATATTCTAGAATCAAAAGGTAAAGACTTCGGGGATTAAATTTATTCAAACAAAACAATGCAAGCTCTGATAAGTAAGAGGGTATGGGGGGGAAGGAGTTATTATGGGATTATATAAAATCACGTGTGAAAAACCTTTGAAAATTGTAAAGCACTAATCTTTCACTGAATTAAACAAAAATTCTAGTAGTACATATTTTATAAGCAAAAGAATAATATTCAGCACAATATACCAAATCTCTGTAGTACTAAATTTCACTGTTATTTTACTTTTGTGCTTTTCAAGACGACATAGACTAAAAAATACTACATTTAACTAATCTCAAAATAATCCAATCCTCAAATTTTACACAAGTGAATTTTTTAGACTCCACACGTTTTATTGTGGTAGAGTCTCACTGTATATAAGTAATAAATATTAAAATAAAGAATAGTAAACGATTAGATTCCATTATAATTTAATTAGTGTATAAGCCTTTGGTTTAAGATCATTCTTAACATTCAACAAAATGTAATAAAACTTTATCTTAAGACAGTTACTAGTGGAGAGAAAGAAAGTTCAACACGTAGGCGGGAACATAACCATCAGCTTTTACTTTTCATCAACCATTTACTGAGAGAGTTAGCCAAAATAGTATCTTATTCCCCAATCAACATCTGCTGAAAAAGAGGCTATTTAAGCTTACAAATGTGTTATTCAGTGACCACAAGAGCAATGTACTAATTCATGGCGCCAAGAAAGTATTCTCTGAATTAGGATATGAAAGGCACAAAACTTTACTAAAATGTTTAATAATAAATTTTCAATAAATTAAAATTTTTAATAAAATTTTACAAGTATTCTTATATCTCAAAAGCACCTTCTAAGATGGTGATATTTGGTTTCAGTCTCATATGCATTTTCTCATTCAGCCAAAGGTCTATTTTGTATATCTCTAACATACACATATTGTATTTATGCATGTATGATAGTATTTTTATAGAAAAAGCCTGAGGAATATGCACCAGGCTGTTTGTGATAGTTTGGAGAATGGAATTATAAAAGGATTTCACTTTCAAAATCCTACATTCATGGGCTTCCCTGGTGGCACAGTGATTGAGAGTCCGCCTGCCGATGCAGGGGACACGGGTTCGTGCCCTGGTCCCGGTCCGGGAAGATCCCACATGCCATGGCCGCTGAGCCTGCACATCCGGAGCCTGTGCTCCGCAACGGGAGAGGCCACAACAGTGAGAGGCCTGTGTACCACAAAAAAAAAACACAAAATATCCTACATTCATGACACATTTCAAGTTTTCAAAATATGTATATATTTTCTTTGAACCCAAAGGGAAAAAAATAGCATCTTAATCTTCTCAAAATGCACTGAACATTTATGTATAAAACTAGACAGAAAAAATTATGCTTCTTAGTTTGTACACTATCTGTAACAAATCAAACTGTATGCATTTCCATCAAAATTGAGGGAAAGAGAACTCCTGGCAGCAATGATGTGAAATGAAAATCAGGAGTACAGTCTCAATTATTACCAATGAAAGATGAGTAAAATATCATTATTTACCTTTTAGTGTGATGTCTTAATTTTGACGTTAGTAAAGTGCTTTAATGGGACACTCCCAAACTATATTTTGCCCAAGATCCTTAACCATAAACAATTATACATTGAGAGTTTTCAGAAATACAGTTCCTCTAACAAGAAACAGTAGTTAAGAGCATCAGCTCTGGAGCCAGACTATCTGGACTTGACTTCTGGGTCTACCAGATACCAAGAGCATGGGCAGGACAGTTCTCTCTATGGCTCACTTCCTCATCTGTAAAACTGGGGTAATAACGGTACCCATCTCTTAAAGTTGTTGTGAAGATTAAATGAACTAATACATATCTTCATTAATGCATATCTTCTTAGATGAGAATACTGGAACTCACACTTCCTTCCACCTGCTATTAAAATTCTCACTTCAAGAATAATATTTTCGGGTATATGCCTAGGAGTGGGGTTGCTGGATAATATGGTAGTTCTATTTTTAGTTTTTTTAGGAACCTCCATAACGTTCTCCATACTGGCTGTACTAATTTACATTCCCACCAACAGTGTAGGAGGATTCCCTTTTCTCCACACCCTCTCCAGCATTTATTGTACGTAGATTTTTTGATGATGGCCATTCTGACCATAATTTGAAAAGACACATGTACCCCAATGTTCACTGCAGCACTATTTATAATAGCCAGGACATGGAAGCAACCTAAATGTCCATCAAAAGAGGAATGGATAAAGAAGATGTAGTACATATACACAATGGAATACTACTCAGCCATAAAAAAGAACAAAATAATGCCATTTGCAGCAACATAGACGGACCTAGAGATTGTCATACTGAGTGAAGTAAGTCAGACGCAGAAAGACAAATATCGTATAATATTACTTATATGTGGAATCTAAAAAAAGGGTACAAATGAACTTATTTACAAAGCAGAAGTAGAGTCACAGATGTAGAAAACAAACTTATGCTTACCAAGGGGATGGGGGCAGGCACAGAGGGATAAATTGGAAGATTGGGATTGACATATACACACTACTATATATAAAATAGATAACTAATAACCTACTGTATAGCACAGGGAACTCTACTCAATACTCAGTACATCTCAATGGCCTATATAGCAGAAGAATCTAAAAAAAAAAGTGGATGTATGTCTATGTATAACTGATTCACTTTGCTGTACACCTGAAACTAACACAACATTGTAAATCAACTATACCCCAATAAAAATTTTTTTTAATTTAAAGAAAAAAAGAATAATAACTTCATCTGACAGTCATGGTAAAGCTGTGGTCTGTCAGTCTTTCTTCCTAGTGAACTGAAAACAAACTGGAAATAAACAAATCAAAAGAAAAAGCTTATCCCACTTAAAACAAAATATCACACTAATGTAATGCACTAACATAACTACTTTAACATCAAGGTAAGCTAAAGGTGACAGCCCTTTCTGTTGTGCTATTATCATTCTGATTTCTAAGTCACTTCTTCATTATATGACAATATGATCCATACTTAAGTTTTCTTTGTTCCTGTGTTCCCCCCAACCCTTGGCCACACTGCGTGGCTTGTGGGATATTAGCTCCCCAACCAGGGATTGAACCCGGGCCCTCGGCAGGGAAAGCACAGAGTCCTAATCACTGGACTGCCAGGGAATTCCCATTCTTGTCATTTTTAACTGTATGACTGTATTCCTTAAAACTTTTCAACACTAAACAAAAAAGATGCATATCATTCCTCAATGCCTTTATCATAACTCTCTCATACCATCATCCCTTTACTATTATTAATTTAACTAACACACTACCTCTACTATCATCACCACCACATTATACTCCACATCCCTGTCCCAGTACCTTAGATATACTTCATTCCAAGGTATACAAATGTCCTACCACCTTCACATTTCAGAATAGTGTTGTAAAGTGTGTCTATGCTATATTCTCATCATTTTTTGTGCATTATTCTCCATTTTGGCATTACTTCTCTTCTCTCCCCAGATAGAAGTAATCTTATCTTCTCCACTGGATGCTCAATCATTTTCCTCCAAGAGGAAAATCCCACCCAGATCTATATTCTATTAAACTGCCCAAAACTCCATCTCTCCCATGGGTTTCTCCTTCATTCTCAGGGAAAAATGTAGCACTGTGTCATAAAAGTAACTCTTCCTCCCTTAATAATTGATAGAGCTACTATACAGAAAATCAACAAGGATAAGAAGAAACAGAGAACACCATCAACCAATAGGAATTAATTCACATTTATAGAAGACTCAACCCAACAAAAGCAGAATACATATTGTTTTCAAGTGATCATAGAACATATACCAAATTAGACTGTATCCTGGACATAATGCAAACTTCAACAAATTTAAAGGAATTTAAATCATACCAAGTGGATTCTCTGACCATAGTGGAATCAAACTAGAACTCAGTAACAGAAAAACAAAGATACCAGAAAAATCTCCATACACTTGAAAAGTAAAAATTAAACGTCTAAATAATAATGGGTCAAAGAGGAAGTCTCAAAGGAACTAAAAAAATGCCATGAACTGAATCAAGATTAAAATACAACATATCAAAATTTGTGGGCCATAGCTAAAGCAGTGCTCTGAGGGGAATTTACAGCACTAAAATGCTTATATTAGGAAAAAAGAGAAGTCTTGAAACAGTAATATAAGCTTCAATTTTAAGAACCTAGTAGAAGAGCAAAATAAATCAAAAGCAAGCAGAAGGAAGGAAATAACAAAGAAAAAAGCAGTGGTCAATGATATTGAAAGCAGGAAAACAACAGAGTAAATCAATGAAATAAAGAGCTAGTTCTTTGAAAAGAATCAATAAAATTGAGAAAACTTTAGCAAGATTGACAAAGAAACAAGAGAGAAGACACAAATTACAATCATTCAAAAATAAAACAGGGAATATCACTACAGACTATGCAGACCACAAAGAATAATACGACAAATCACTTAAATACATAATATGACAAAATGTAGATTAAATGGACCAATTCCTCAAAAAGCACAAGCTCTCACAACCTACCCAATATGAAATACATAATTTGTATAACCCTATAACTGTTAAGGAAATTAAATTCATAATTTTAAAATTCTCAAAGAAATCTCTAGGTTCACATGGTTTCACTAGAGAATTCTACCAAATGTTTAAAAAAGAATTAACAACAATTTTACACTCTCAACTCATTTTATGAAGTTACTATTACTCTGATACCAAAACCAGAGAAAGACATTTAAAAAAAGAACACTATACACCAATATCCCTTATGAATATAGACCCCAAATTTCTTAACAAAATATTGGCAAGTAGAATTCAGCAATATATAAGAATTATACCCATGGATTTTATCCCAGGGAGGCAACATTGTTCCAGTACTCAAAAATCAATGTACCTCATCATTTTAATAGGCTAAAAAGAGAAAAAGCACATGATTCTATCAGTTAATGCAAAAAAAAAAATCATTTAACAAAAATTCAACACCCACTCATGATAAAACCTCTCAGAAAAAAACAGGAATAAAGGAGAACTTCCTCAACTTGATAAGAAGCATGTATATGAAATTACGGTAAAAGACTGAATGCTTTCACACTAGGATCAGGAACAAGGCAAGGATCTGTGTTCTCACTACTTTTATTCAATACAATGCTGGAAGTTCCAGTCAGGGCAATTATTGGCAAAGGAAGGAAATAAAAGGCATACAAATCAGAAAGGAAGAAATAAAACTGTCTCTATTTGCAGATAACATGATTATCTATGAGAAAATCCAAAGGCATTTCACAAAAAAAAAAAAAAAAAAAAAACACTTAGACCTAATAAGTGAGTTCAGCAAGGTCAGAGGTAATAACATACACAAACCATTGTATTTCTTAAATTGTACTTTTACATACTAGCAATAAACACGTAGACAATGAAATTAAAAACGTAATACTATTTACAGTCATTCAAAAAACTCTGAAATACTTTTAGATGTAAAGCTAACCAAACACGTACAGGACTTGGATGCTGAAAACAATAAAATGATGATGAAAGGAACAAAAAAAGATCTAAATAAATGTAGAAACATACTGTGTTCACAGTATAGGCATCAATTCTCCCCACACTGATATACAGCTTTAATACAATTCCTATCAGAATCTCAGCAAAATTTTTTGCAGATATAGAAACATTATTCTAAAATCTATACTGAAAAGCAAAGGAACTAGAATAGCAAAAAAAAAAATCTTGAAAAAGAAAGATGAAGTGGGAGGAATTCATCTACTCAACTTCGAGACTTATATTGCTACACTACGAGGTATTGCCAGAGTGACAGGCACATAAATCAATAGAACAGAAAAGAGAATACAGAATTAGACCCACACAAATATCCCAATTGAGTTTCAACAATTCAGTGGAGGAATTTCAACAAATAATGTGCAATTAGATATCCATAAAAAACCAAATGACTCTTTACCTAAGTATCATACCTTACACAAAAACTAACTCAATACAGATAACAGATTTAAATGTAAAACATAAAACTTTTAGGAAAACACACAGGAGAAAATCTTCAGGATTTAGGACTAGGCAGAGTTCTCAGACTTGACATGAAAAGCAAGACGCATAAAAGGAAAACTGATAAACTGGGCTTTATCTAAATTAAAAACTTTTGCACTCCAAAAGATCCTGTAAGAGGATGAAATGATAAGCTACAGACTAGAAGAAAATATTTGCAAACCACGTCTGATGAAGGAATAATATCTAAAAAACATTCAAAATTCAACAGCAAAGAAAACAAACAATCCAATTAGAATACTAGAACCAAAAATCCTATTGTCAAAAAACAAGAACACACATTTCACAGAAGAAGATACGTAGATGACAAATAAGCACATGAAAAGATGTTCAACATCATCAGCCACTAGGGAAATGCAAATTAAAACCACAATGAGATATCATTACACATCTATCACAATGGCTAAAATAAAAAATAGTGACAAACATCAAATGCTGACAGGGATGTGGAGAAACTGAATCACTCATATGTTGCTAATTCATATGCAAGATTACTTAGTCACTGTAAAAGAGTTTGGCACTTTCTTAAAAAGAAAAAATAAATATGCAACTACTACATGATCTAGCAAATGCACTCCTGGCTTATTTCCCAGAGAAATGAAAAATATATTCATACAAAAAGCTGTACACAAGGGACTTCCCTGGTGGCACAGTGGTAAAGAATACGCCTGCCAATGCAGGGGACACGGGTTCAAGCACTGGTCCGGGAAGATTCCACATGCTGCAGAGCAACTAAGCCCATGTGCCACATCTACTGAGCCTGCACTCTAGAGCCCGTGAGCCACTACTGAAGCCCACACACGCCTAGAGCCCATGCTCCGCAACGAGAAGCCACAGCAATGAGAAGCCTGCGCACAGCAACGAAGAGTAGCCCCCTGCTCGCTGCAACTAAGAAAGCCCACTTTCAGCAAGGAAGACCCAATGCAGCCAAAAAGTAATAATTAACTAATTTTTTTTAAAAAGCTATACACAAATGTTTATAGTAGCTTTATTCAACATAGCCAAAAAATGGAAACAACTTAGATGTCCTTCAACAGGTACAATGGTCAAACAAACTGGTATATTCATTACTATGGAACACTACTCAACAATTAAAAAACAAAAAAACTACTGATACATGCAACAATCTCAATGACTCTCCAGAGAACTGTGCTGACTAATACAAAACACAACAAAAGGTCATATAGCATATGATTCCATTTATATAAAATTCTTGAATTGACAAAATTATAGAACTTTAGAACAGACTGGGGGTTGCCAGGGTTTAAAGAGGGGTGCAGCAAGGATGAATGTAAATATGAATGTAAAAGAGCAACAGCAGGGAGCCTTATGTGATAGAAATTTTCTGTATCTTGATTATATCAATGTCAATATTGTACTTATAGTTTTGCAAGATTTTCCAACTGGATAACTGAGTAAAGGGTATAAGGAATATCTCTGTATTATTTCTTACAACTACAATTATCTCAAAATAAAGTTTAATTTAAAAAAATAATCAAATGTATCTGAAGTGTAACTTTGTCATAGGATTAGCTGTTTCACTGATTATTTCCCATTGAAAAGAAAACTGTACTAACCAACAGGAATCTCTCATAGGCAGGAAATGAGAGCCAAATTAAAGGGCATTCAAGAAACTCCTGTGAGTACAAATTCTGAGGCCACCTAAAGACATATAGTGCCAGTTTCTTTAACTCTCCCTACTTCCCCACCCCAGTTAAAAAAAAAAAAAATGTTGGTATAATGCTTAATCACTTACCCTACCCCTAAAAAAAGTTGCCATATAATACACAACAGAAGGATTAAGCATATATTGATATCACATAGTTTAATTATATATCCTATTTACTTACATCAAATACTTGCATTATAGAATAAACATGCAGATTCAAACCTTCAAACAGGAAATGAAACTTTCTTAATCCATTACATAACTTGGGATTCGTATGTGCACTGAAGGCTAATAAATCATTTAAACCTTCATACATGGAACCTTTTTAAATTTGCATTTATCTACAGTAAATACTGCCATGTTCTTTAACAGCCTGCTAGTTCAATCTAGCAAACTAGTGATTTACAGCAATGACATATTTTAAAATTCAGAAATCTGTCACTGTGTGACAACCAGTCACGAGTCCACTGAACTTACATTATTTGGAATCAAAACATCATAGGTTATAAAAAAGATAGCAAAACATCATGCAGTCTATAATCAAATCAATTACTTCAGCATTTGAGTTTGATTTTATGTTTATAACCGTTTAAAACTACAGCATCACATGCACTTTAAGATCCCTTATAGCTTTAACACGACTAGTTGTATTATGTTATCACTGTCTCAGTGCCTTCAAGCTATTTTAAAATACATTGTTAAATTCCATAGTTTATAATTTGAAGACTCTACAAATCCCATTTTGAGGAATAGCAAAATTTAGAATACATAAAAGAGAGCTCTACATTACTAACTTTTCTCCACAAAAGATGGACTTTTAGAAACTTTTAATAATTTCACACCAATATTCTTAAGTAGGAAGATTTATCAGATGTGAAACAAGCAGAGGAATAAAATGGAAACAACCTATATGTCCACTGTAATAGACATCTGTTGTTTCTGTCTATATTGCACTCACTCTTCCTTTAATTCCCCATTCAATTTGTAGCATTCTCCAGGCAATAAACTCACAGTACCTCACACCCAGGCCATAGAGACTGGCACAGGCCAGTCTCAGGTCTGGCACATATAGTTCCCCATTCCCCTGGTCACAGTGATTAAACCACAGGCGAATATGTGGTATAAGTCAGGCCAATCAAAATCTTTATCAAGAATTTTTTTTTTTAATTAGGAGTTGAAAAGAGGCTTTTTGGCCTTTGGGGCCAAAAGATGGAAAGATAAGTAAGTTGGCGGCTTCTAGCAGACATCTTCCCTGCCATGTGTACAGAGAAACCTACTGGCTCCATAAATGGAGAAAGAATGTTCTAATCGCATGAACTTCCTAGTTCCAGCACCTGGTTCCAGAGCTCCCCTGGTTCTCACAACCTCATTCAACGATCTATCCTGGTCCTACAGTCCAATCAACCCCCATTATACTTAAGCTAGTTTGATACAAGTTTCTATCTCTACAACCCAAAGAAGTCCAGACTAATCTGAAAAAGAAGAAAGTAGCTGAACTACGTGTGAACTAGTAGCATAAACTAGCACATGAATACATTGTATATAATGCAGCCATTTTTTTAAATGAAGTATTTCATTTTCATCCATATTTCCCTACTAACAGTCTAACGACATTAGACCCAATGCCTTCTTTTTATTAAAAAAAAAAAACTTTGTTAACACACCTATACTACCTGAAATAAATTTCATATACAGGATTTCATCATTTCATTAAAAAAAAAAAAACTCAAAAATCGTAATGTGTCTTACAATCAGTGGCATCATAAATTATAACTAACAGGTTTTTTCCATAATGTTCAATAAAATAATGGGAAATGTTTCAACTGATGGCATCTTAGATTTGATAAAATGTAACAGATAATAAAACTGACCAAGAAACAACAACAAAAAAAATTATACAGTACCCTAACCAAAATAAAAGAGAAACAAAAATAATTTAAAATATTTTTTCAATATATAAATCCTTGTTAATGACCACCTAAATAAAGAATCTATATGAATGTATGTGACAATCGTTAAGCACACGGATTAAGAAGTGCATTGGATACTCATACTCTGTTGTATTCCAATTAGACATGATTTTTAACTCTTGGTAAAGTTCCTAATAAAGTATGAACAGAAAATCAATAAGGAAACAGTGGACCTGAATTACACTTCAGACAAAATAGACCTAACAGACAGATATAGAACATTCCTTCCAACAGCAGCAGAATAAGCATTCTTCTCAAGTGCACATGGAATATTCTCCAGGACAGATCATGTGCTGGGCCATAAAACAAGTCTTAACAAATTTAAGAAGTCTTAAATCATATCAAGTATCTTTTCCAACTGCAATGGTATGAAACTACAAATCAGTAATGGGTGGAAAACTGGAAAATTCAAAAATATGTGGAGATTGAGCAAAACACTCCAGAACAACCAAAGGGTCAAAGAAGAAATCAAAAGAGAAATCAAAAAATATCTTGAGACAAACAAAAAATAGAAACAGAACATACCACAACTTATGTGATAGAGCAAAAGCAGTTCTTAGAGGGAAATTTATAGCAATAAACACCTATTTAAGAAAATCGATCTCAAATAAAAAACCTAACTTTATACCACAAAGAACTAGAAAAAAAAAAAGCCTGAAGTTAGAAGAAGAAAGGAAATAATAAAGATCAAATAAGAAAAGAAATGAAACATACACTAGAAAGATCAATGAAACTAAGAGCTGATATTTTGAAAAGATAAAATTGAAAAGCCTTTAGCTTGATGAAAAAAAGAGTTAAAACTCAAATAAATAAAATCAGAACTGAAAGAAGAGAGACATTACAACTGATAACACAGACATACAAAGGATCATGAGAACTACTATGAACACACAAATTGGAAAACCTAGAAGAAAGGGATAAATTCTTAGAAACATACAACCTACCAAGATTGAATCATGAAGACACAGAGAATCTGAACATATCCATAACGAGTAAGGAGACCAAGTCAGTAAGCAAAACTCTCCCTACCAACAAAAATCCAGGACCAGATGGCTTCATTGATGAATTCAACCAAATACTAAAGAAGAACTAATACCAATACTTCTCAAACTCTTCCCAAAAACTGAAGCGAGTGAACACTTCCAAACTCATTTTACAAGACCACAATTACCCTGACACCAAACCCAGACAAAGACACCACAAAAAAAGAAAATTTCAGGCCAATATTCCTAATGAACATAAATACAAAAATCCCTAACAAAAGATTAGCAATCTGGGCTTCCCTGGTGGAGCAGTGGTTGAGAGTCCACCTGCTGAGGCAGGTGACACGGGTTCGTGCCCCAGTCCAGGAAGATCCCACATGCCACAGAGTGGCTAAGCCCGTGAGCCATGGCCGCTGAGCCTGTGCATCCGGAGCCTGTGCTCTGCAACGGGAGAGGCCCGCGTACCGCAAAAAAAAAAAAAGATTAGCAACCTGAGTTCGACAGTACTTTTAAAGGATTATACATCATGATTGGGTCAGATTTATACCTGGGGAAATCATATGATCATCTCAATAGATGCAGAAAAAGTATCTGACAAAATTCTACATCCTTTCATGATAAAAACTCTCCAAAAATTAGATGTAGAAAGAAGGTACCTCAACATAATAAAAGCCAAACATGATAAGCCCACAGCTAAGATCATACTCAATGATGAAAAGCTGAAACCTTTTCCTCTAAGATCAGGAAGAAGACAAGGGTGTTTACTCTTACCACCATAATTCAACACAAGTACTGGAGACTTAGCTAGGACAATTAGGCAAGAAAAAGAAAGAAAAGCGTCCAAATTGGAAAGGAAGAAATAAAATTATCTGTTTGCAGATAACATGATCCTATAGAAAATTCAAGACTCCATCAAATAACTGCTGAAACTAATAAATGAACTCATTACAGTATAAAAAAATCAGCATTAAAAAATTCAATTGCATTTCTATATGCTAACAAGGAAGTATCTTAAAAAGACATTAAGAAAACAATCCCATTTACAATAGCAAAAGAAAGAATAAAATACTTAGGAATAAATTTAACCCAAAAGATGAAAGATCTGTACACTGAAAACGTAAGACCAATGTCATATTGATGAAGGAAACTGCAGAAGATGTAAATAAATGGAAAGATATGCCATGTTCATGGGCTGGAAGATTGTTAAAATGTTCATTCTACCCAAGGTCGAAGTATAGATTCAATGCAATTCTTATCAATGGCATTTTTCATAGAAATAAACAATCCTAAAACCCAAATGCAACCACAAAAATAGCCAAAGCAATCTTGAGAAAGAAGAACAAAGCTGGAGGTATCACACTGACTTCAAACTACATCACAAAGCTATAGTAATCAAAACTGTATGGTACTAGCATCAAAAAGACACATAAACCAATGGAATAGAATTAGCTCACAAATAAATCCATGCATATATGATCAACTGATCTTCAACAAAGACACCAAAAATACACAATGGATATGGCACAGTCTCTTTGACAAACAGTGTTGGGAAAATTGGATATCCATATGCTAAAATCAGACCCTAAGCTTACACCAAACACAAAAATCAACTCAAAATGGATTTAACGGACTTAAGACTTAAATGTTAAGATATGAAACTATAAAACTCCTAGAAGAAAACCTACGGGAAAAGCTCCATGGTCTCAGCTCTGTGGTCTCAGCAGTTATATTTTGGATTTGACACCAAAAGCACAGGTAACAAAAGCAAAAATAAACAAGCGGGACTACATCAACTAAAACATCTCCACACAGAAAAGGTAACAATCAGCAAAATAAAAGGGCAACCTATGGAATGGGAGAAAATATTTGCAAACTATATATCATTTAAGAGATTAATTTCTAAAATATATAAGGAACACCTACAACTCAATAGCAAAAACTAATAATCCAATTAAGAAATGTGCTAAAGACTTGAATAGACATTCCTACAAAGAAGATATACAAATGACCAACAGTTATATGAAAAGATGGTCAACATCACTAACCATCTGGGAAATTCTAATCAAAACTACAAAGAGATATCACCTCACATGGAAAAGGATAGCTATTATCCAAAAAACAAACAAACAAAAAAAAAACAAAAAGCAAAAGACAACAAGTATAGGCAAGGATGTGGAGAAACTGGAACCCTTGTACACTGAGGGTGGAAATACAAAATGGTGCAGCTGCTGTAAAAAACAATAAGGATATTCCTCAAAAAATTAAAAATAGAACTATCATTGTGATCTAGCAATCTCACTTCTAAGTATTTATTCAAAAGAATTGAAATCAGGAAATAGAAGAGATATTAGCACTCCAATGTTCATTAAAACACTATTCAAATACCCATAATGTGGAAACATCTAAATGTCCATTGATAGATGAGTGGATAAAGAAGATATAGTATACAAATAGAATGGTAAGGAAATCCTGCAACATGGATGAACCTTAAGGACATTGTGCTAAGTGAAATAAGCTAGTCACCAGAAGGACAAATATTGCATGATTTCACGTATGTGAAGTATCTAAAATAGTCCTAGAATGAGAGAGTAGAATGGTAGTTTCCAGGGACTAGGGAAAGGGGGAAATGGGCAATTGCTAATGAATGGACATAAAGCCTCAATAACGCAACATGAGGGACTTCCCTGGTGGCACAGTGGCTAAGAATCCACCTGACAATGCAGGGAACCCAGGTATGAGCCCTGGTCCAGGAAGATCCCACATGCTGCGGAGCAACTAAGACCATGCACCACAACTACAGAGGCTGCACTCTACAGCCTGCAAGCCAAAACTACTGAGCCCGCGTGCCACAACTACTGAAGCCCACACACCTAGAGCCCGTGCTCCACAACACGTGAAGCCACTGCAATGAGAAGCCTGTGCACCACAATGAAGAGTAGCCCCTGCTCGCCGCAACTAGAGGAAGCCCATGCACAGCAACAAAGACCCAATGCAGCCATAAATAAATAAATAAGCAAGCAAGCAAACAAGCACATGAAAAGCTGCTCAATATCACCAATGATTGGGTTTGGGTTGGCCAAAAAGGGCATTTGGGGTTTTAAAAAAATAAAAAAAACAATGCAACATGAATAAGTTCTCGTGATCTGCTGTACAACTTTGTGACTATAGTTAATTATACTATATTTGACACTTAAAAGTTTGTTAGAAGGGTAGCTCTCCTGTTAAGTGTACTTACCACAATGAAAAAAATATTTTAATAAATAAGAAATCAAAACCGGTAAATAAACTACTTACGGATTAAACATTAAAATATTCCACTCAGACCACTTTTTTCAATTCTGCACATATAAACTTGGAAATATACATTTAAAAAGAGCTTAAACATTCATTTTATATTTGTTTATAAAAACCTATAGAAAATTTGGAAAGATATATAATATGATAATAATAGTTATCTTTTAGGTTTTTCTTAGTAGTGACTGACGTAATTTGGTATGAGAGAGGATTTGGCAGGGATAAGGTATATTGAAAACATGGGGGACAGAGGTGCAATGGAGATAAGCCATTATACTGACTTTTTTTTTAATAAATTTTTATTGGAGTATAGTTGCTTTACAATGTTGTGTTAGCTTCTACTGCACAGCAAAATGAATCAGCCACACATATACATATATCCCCTCCCTTTTGGATTTCCCTCCCATTTAGGACACCACAGTGCATTAAGTAGAGTTCCCTGTGCTATATATTAAGTATGTTCCCCTCAGTTGTCTATTTTATACATACTATCAGTAGTATATATGTGTCAATCCCAATCTCCCAATTCCTCCCACTCCACCCCTTCCCCCCCACGCCCAGTATCCATACATTTGTTCTCTATGCCTGTATCTCTATTTCTGCTTTGCAAATAAGGTCATTTGTACCATTTTTCTAGATTCCACATTCATGCATTAATATACGATATTTGTTTTTCTCTTTCTGACATACTTCACTCTGCATGACACTCTCTAGGTCCACCCACATCTCTACAAATCACCCACATCTCTACAAATGACCCAATTTCATTCCTTTTTTGTAGCTAATATTATTGTATATATTTGTATATATTACCACATTTTCTTTTCCTTTTTCTTTGAACTATTATTGTAATACCTACATAAAGTATTAAACTACCAACCAAACAAAAAAAGTTATGCATTTGATAGCCAATAAAATCCTGGAAAAATACAATCCCACAGATCACTAACGCTAGATTAGATTCTACAGCCAACTAACATGTTAGTATCAATAAAGATGTCCTTTAGGGACTTCCCTGGTAGCGGCAGTGGTTAAGAATCCACCTGCCAATGCAGGGGACATGGGTTTGAGCCCTGGTCTGGGAAGATCCCACATGCCGCAGAGCAACTAAGCCTGTGCACCACAACTACTGAGCCTGCGCTCTAGAGCCTGCGAGCCACAACTACTGAGCCCACGTGCCTCAAGCCCATGCTCCACAACAAGAGAACCACCGCAATAAGAAGTCCACAAACCGCAATGAAGAGTAACCCCCGCTCTCCGCAACTAGAGAAAGCCCGCACACAGCAACAAAGACCCAATGCAGCCAAAAATAAATAAATTTATTTTTAAAAAAAGATGGCCTTTAATACATAATCCATCTTCATTTTCTTTTTCATCTCGGTATTACGTGGCACATTTTACCGCCAAAGAATGGGAAACACACAATGGAGGTTGTGGGGGAAGATGGGTAGGGAAGGAGAATTTAATGAATCAGCTACCTACAAAATAAATGCATTAAAAGCAAAATATCCAAGTGGTATTTCTGAATCTTATTCTCAAAAGTGCTAAGCTTTTCTTTCTTGCTCTCATGTTGATATTTCACTCTTAGTTGTACAAATTGGCTAAACACTAAATCAGGATTCTTCTAGATAGCTTAACACATTATAAAACCAGAAAGGTAAACAGTGCTAGAACTTGAAGTATTTAACAGAACTAACAGATGTTCCCAAACAAGAGCACCTTAAAGACAATGAACCTGTTATTTCCCAAAACATCTGTTACTGTACATTTTCTATTAGTATAAACAAACAAGTACAAAGAATAGGGTTAAAATTAGACAGCTTTGGCAAGAATTAATATTTAAATGACTTCCTCAGTATCTTGCCATCAGAAATCCCCAGCTGAGGCCAAAGACAAGCTCGTGGCCTTGAAATCTAAACAACACAGAAATGTACACCTTTGCCTAGCTCCTATTAGCTATTTGAGATCTACTATTCACTGAGAAAACTAAAATATCAATTAACACTGATATTTAATGAAAGCCTAATTTAATTTGAATAGAAATTAAAATCAGTAAAATGTTAACTACATGAAAAAAATTCTCACTGAAAAATAATCCAATTTAATTCAGAATTCAATATCATGTCATGACCACTATATCAAGCATCTTAACCATGTAATAACCCCTGCACAGAAGTCATCATGGCTCATTACCTACAGAATAAACTTCTAATCACTTGGTTTACCCCGCAAAAATCTAAAAAAGCCTCAGTTTCCATTTTGTCCCCATATAATCTTAGTGGTCAAGCCAGTCCAGACTACTTACTATACCAAAAACAAGCTTTAAAATTTTACTTCCTTACCTTTGTTCATCCTTCATAGCTCAATTCTCACCTCTAATATCCAGATGAAACCAAAAAGGAAGTAATAATTCCCCACTCTGACTTGTCAAAGCCCGCCTATTGCAAAGCACGCGCAGTTCACACTTAACTGCCTTGGATTATTAGTTATCTTAACATGAGTCTTATCTCCATCAAGGCTGTAAACTCCTGAAAAGGAAAACTGTAGAAAGAACTACGTGTCAGGCATTATTCCCAAAGATTCTAACAACAACCCTATACAGATGGTACTATTATTCCCATTTTACAGATACAGAAACTAGATCAAAAAGATTATATAGCCTGCCCAAAATCACAAGCCTAAGAAGTGACAGAGTTAGGAAATCACACTGAAGTCTGTTTGATTCTGCCCAAGACACTGCCTCTAAAAAAAAAAAAAAAATTCAAAACTGTTATAAAACTCTACAGTATATATAGCATATTGGCAAAGTGTACTCACTTATCCACTTATTTCATCTTTGTAGCAACCCTTAAAGCTGATGTTTTATAGTTACTAACACCCTTCTCTGGCAAACATGCTTTCATATTTCTCTTCCTCTGGTTTTTCCGGGGGACTCTTCCCTGACTTCATATAGTCCTGGTAGGGATGTCAATCATTGTTCCTCACGTCTTACTAAAATATATATTCAAAACATAAAGGTCAAAGAACTAGTAGAATGCTTTCATTTTAGAGGACCTAGATCACAAAATACCGTTCTCTTCCTAATCATAAAATATACTGAAGTTTATTTAGCAAATAGCCACAGCAAGTGAAAAAAAAAAATAAGAGCTCTAAATTTCATCTACTGTTTCTGGTTTAGCCCAAAGAGGAAAGGGAAAAGAATTTACACGTTATAAAATACAGAGATACAATCTGAAGTTTACGGTAAAGAAGGTCAAAATTAAGATGTAGAGTGAGAGACAAGATGGCGGAAGAGTAAGACGCGGAGAATACCTTCCTCCCCACAGATACACCAGAAATACATCTAGATGTGGAACAACTCCTGCAGAAAACCTACTGAACGCTGGCAGAAGACCTCAGACCTCCCAAAAGGCAAGAAACTCCCCACATAGCTGGGTAGGGCAAACGAAAAAAGTAAAAACAGAGACAGAGGGATAGGGACGGGACCAGCACCAGTGGGAGGGAGCTGTGAAGCAGGAAAGGTTTCCACACACTAGGAAGCCCCTTCGCGGGCGGAGACTGCGGGTGGCGGAGGGGGGAAGCTTCGGAGCCGCGGAGGAGAGAACAGCAACAGGGGCGCGGAGGGCAAAGCGGGGAGATTCCCGCACGGAGGATCGGCGCCGACCGGCACTGACCAGCCCGAGAGGCTTGTCTGCTCCCCGCCGGGGCGGGCGGGGCTGGGAGCTGAGGCTTGGGCTTCGGTCAGAGAGCAGGGAGAGGACTGGGGTTAGCGGTGTGAACACAGTCGGCAGGGGGTTAGTGCACCACGGCTAGCCGGCAGGGAGTCCGGGAAAAGACTGGACCTGCGGAGGAGGCAAGAGACTTTTTCTTTCCTCTTTGTTTCCTGGTGTGCGAGGAGAGGGGATTGGGAGCGCTGCTTAAAGGAGCTCCAGAGACGCGCGTGAGCCGCGGCTACCAGCTCAGACCCGAGACGGGCATGAAGCACTAGGGCTGCTGCTGCCGCCACCAGGAAGCCTGTGTGCAAGCACAGGTCACTCTCCACACCTCCCCTCCCGGAGCCTGTGCAGCCCGCCAACGCGAGGGTCCAGGGATCTAGGGACAGCCTCCCCGGGAGAACGCACGGTGCGCCTCAGGCTGGTGCAACGTCCCGACGGCCTCTGCCGCCGCACGCTCGCCCCGCACTCCGTGCCCCTCCCTCCCCCGACCTGAGTGAGCCAGAACCCCCGAGTCAGCGGCTCCTTTAACCCCATCCTGTCTGAGCGAAAAACAGACGCCCTCCGGCGACCTACACACAGAAGCAGGGCCAAATCCAAAGCTGAGCCCCGGGAGCTGTGGGAACAAAGAAGAGAAAGGGAAATCTCTCCCAGCAGCCTCAGGAGCAGCGGATTAAATCCGCACAGTCAACTTGATGTACCCTGCATCTGTGGAATACATGAGTAGACGGGGAATGATCCCAAGTTGAGGAGGTGGACTTTGAGAGCAAGATTTTTTTTTTCCCCTTTTCCTCTGCTTATGAGTGTGTAAGTGTATTCTTCTGTGTGAGATTTTGTCTGTATAGCTCTGCGTTCACCATATGTCCTAGGGTTCTATCTGTCTGGGGGGGTTTTTGTTTGTTTTTTTTAACTTTTAAAAAGATTTTTTTCTATCTTAATAATTTTTTAATTTAATAACCTTATCTTATTTTATCTAACATTATTCTATTTTATCCTTTCTGTCTTCCTTCCTTCCTCCCTCCCTCCCCTCCCCCCTCTCTCTCTTTCTTTCTTTCTTCCTTTCTACTTTTTCTCACTTTTATTCTGAGCCATGTGGATGAAAGGCTCTTGGTGCTGTAGCCAGGAGTCAGTGCTGTGCCTCTGAGGTGGGAGAGCCAACTTCAGGACACTGGTCTACAAGAGACCTCCCAACCCCACATAATATCAAACGGTGAAAATCTCCCAGAGATCTCCATCTCAACACCAGCACCCAGCTTCACTCAAAGACCACGAAGCTACAGTGCTGGACACCCTATGCCAAGTAACTAGCAAGACAGGAACATAACAACACCCATTAGCAGAGAGGCCGCCTAAAATCATAATAAGTCCACAGACACCCCAAAACACACCACCTGACGTGGACCAGCCCACCAGAAAGACAAGATCCAGCCTCATCCATGAGAACACAGGCACTAGGTTCCCTCCAACAGGAAGCCTACACAACCCACTGAAACAACTTTAGCCACTGGGGACAGACACCAAAAACAACGAGAACTACGAACCTGAAGCCTGCAAAAGGGAGACCCGAAACACAGTAAGATAAGCAAGATGAGAAGACAGAAAAACACCCAGCAGATGAAGGAGCAAGATAAAAACCCACCAGACCTAACAAATGAAGAGGAAATAGGCAGTCTATCTGAAAAAGAATTCAGAATAATGATAGTAAACATGATCCCAAACCTTGGAAATAGAATTAACAAGGACCTAGAAGAACTAAAGATGAAACAAGCAACAATGAACAGCACAATAAATGAAATTAAAAATACTCTAGATGGGATCAATAGCAGAACAACTGAGCAGAAGAACGGATAAGTGACCTGGAAGATAAAATAGTGGAAATAACTACTGCAGAGCAGAATAAGGAAAAAAGAATGAAAAGAACTGAGGACAGTCTCAGAGACCTCTGGGAAAACATTAAACGCACCAACATTCGAATTATAGGGGTTTCAGAAGAAGAGGAAAAAAAGAAAGGGACCGAGAAAATATTTGAAGAGATTATAGTTGAAAACTTCCCTAATGTGGGAAAGGAAATAGTTAATCAAATCCAGGAAGCACAGAAAGTCCCATACAGGATAAATCCAAGGAGAAACACGCCAAGGCACATACTAATCAAACTATCAAAAATTAAATACAAAGAAAACATAATAAAAGCAGCAAGGGAAAAACAACAAATAACACACAAGGGAATCCCCATAAGGTTAACATCTGATCTTTCAGCAGAAACTCTTCAAGCCAGAAGGGACTGGCAGGACATATTT